>PVJO010015623.1:0-44477 GCA_004026905.1 Hystrix cristata
ATTATCATTTGCCTTCACCTGATTGACATTTACAGAATCCTTCACTCAACAACAGCAGACTACACATTCTTCTCAAGCTCGCATACAGCATTCGCCAAGAGAAAATGCATTTTAGAACATAAGATACATCATAAAAACAAATATAATTAAGATTATTTAAAGTATTTTCTCAGACCACCATAAAATTAATAGAAATAAATAATTGTATTAGTTACTTTTCTAGTTAGTGGTTTGCAAGAGAGCAGATTTAATATAGGACAATTACAAGTTACAACATTAACCCACAAACCAAATGCAGGAAGAGTGCAGAACATTTACCTATACACTGGAGACCCAAAAGATCCAATCAAAGGCTGGGAGCCCACAGCAAAGTCCAGGGTACATCCCTGTCTGCACTAAAAGGCTAAAGAAATCTATACTGGAACTAGGACAGGATGCTTGCAGCAGAGATGAAGACCAGAGCTCCCCCAAAGAGAGCAATAGCCATCCCCCATGACAGCAAGGCCCCGAGCTCCTTCTACGACCACAGCCACGTCCTTTGGTCCCTTTGGGAGAACCAACCTCAACAGAGCTTCTCCTGGGAGCAGTTGGCCGCTAGCTTCTGCTCCCATTCTTCTTTATATTGTGTTGGCAGTAACCGTCAGGTGGATCTTAGGAGAAACCACTCACAGCAAGTAGCTAGGCAGGCAAGGGACCTTCACAGCTTCTTTCTGCCCCTTATATCTTATCCAGGCTGTGGGGATCAGGGTGGTGCCAAACCAATCAGTAGATTGATTTAGTAATCACACGCCCTTAATCCCAACATCACACATTCTAGATTCAGCCACCTCCGAAAAAACCCTGCCTATGACCACATGAGGCTTTGGGGGTGCATTTAGGCACAAATCATACCAATAACTATAAAATGGAAATCCTCCAAATACTTGAAAATTGAACAATACATTTCTGAGTGAACCACGAGTTAAATAATTTTTAAGAGAAATTTAGACCTGTAGGTGTATAGTTCAGAAGTAGAGAGGTTACCTTCAGACCCCAGGTTCAGCCCACAGCACAACAGAGGGAGCTTGAGGGAGAAGCATTTAGAAATAGTTTGAAGTAAATATAAATGAAAATACAACTTACAGGACATATATTTGTTATCATTCAGAGGGTCTATCTAGTAAGAGTGAACTTGGTCATTAAGTAAGAATATTATAAGAGTATTATATAATTCATTGGGTTTCATTTCAAACAATCATTTTTGACATTTACATAATAAGCACTTTTTCATGCATATTATGTTTACAGGGATATTTGTTCTAATTTGTTTTATTTTTTAATTTAGATTATGTGCAACCTTTATTTGTTAATTATACTTCAATAAACAGAAACAAAGCATAAACACAAAACATAAATAAAGGTGTACATCTTAATTATCAAATGAAGCAAAATTAAAATAGAGTCATGAGCTGCATGATGGCATTTTGTTTAATGACTACGAAGAGATAATAGTTTCTATTTTTTCTTACTAATATAAATTTATTTGTTTTCAATTGATCAATTTTTGCCTCTGCTTTTTCACTTTCCACTTCTAGAATTCATGCTTGGTTTTTTTTTTTTTTTTTTTGTGCTAGGGATCAAACTCAGGGCCTTGTGCTTGCTAGGCAAGCACTTTATTTTTCTATTAGAACAGTTTTGCTCAGATCGAGGGCAAATATTTTTAAACCTTTTTAATAGGTTTTCCTATTTTAGAATATGTATATACTATATACATATATATATATATATAATATTTATAGAATAAAAGCTTTGGTCCCATAGCCTTCTTCTATTTTGCCCCTTACTAATATTTTACCTGTATTTTAAGTATAATTTTTCCAATTTGCTGATCACCAATAACAGGATTTAGCAATATGTAACCTGTTGTGTCTCTTACCATTATTCCCTATATCCCTTTCTTTTCTTGTGTGGTCTTCTTTCGTATTGAGGAAAGTATTTTAATATTTTTAAATTAGCCTTGATTCATAAGATTGCTCAGTCTTTGGATATCGGAACATAGTTTTTAGTTCATCTCCAAGCCTGAGTGATAGTTTAGTTGTGTGCAGAATTTGTTTTTAGGTTTGCACATACTTTCTCTAAATACTTCAAGACCCTTTAGTGTGAGCTTTCCACAACAAAGTCCTTAACTGTAGAGATGTATTTTGATTCAAGTTCTTTTACATTTAGAAAGATTTTATCTTTCTCTGGTAGTTTTTAATATCTTCTCCTATCCTATTTTAGCATCCGTTTGCTTTTAATTTGAAAGATTATAATTTTATTACTAGAGTTTCTGTTTGGTACTTAAGATACACATATATCCTTTTATTTGCTTTTGATTATCATTCCTTTTTAGTCTTTTTATTATATTAAGGTCCCTTTCAGGTGTGTTAATATTTCAAGCACTTGCAATACTGGTCTTCATGGTTGAAGTGTCTGTAAGCTCTTTCTTGTTATCTTTGGATACTACTTGGGAGCTACATGGGTTAGCTCACTGGTTGCTCTGGTCCACTTGTGCTTTCCTATTGTCCTGATTGTCCCATGTCCTGATTCTGCTACTTTGAGTCAGAGTTTGCTGATATCATCTCCTCAGCCAGTGACTTCCAGCATTGGCACCATACCCTTCTGGCATGATCATCACTGTCAATATAGAAAATGTTTTTACATAATTGAAATGCTTATCTGGGAAAACCCTTTATTCTCTATATGTTGTAGAATACAAATAAGTTACTACTGGCCATAACTTTTCAAATACAGCTCTAGCATCCTCTACACATGGCAAAGGACATCTTATTTTCCAGATTTTATCAATATCTATTAGTGGAGATAGATGGGTGAATAGAACATAGAAATGTTGTGTGGTAAATGTTATTATGAAGATAGACATTGCTTTTAATTCAGAGTGCTCAGAACACAAGTCTTTCTCCTTTGTAAGATATATTAGGCAAATGTCAGTTGGTTTCAATGTTTTATTTGTGTTTGCTTGGTTTGGTTGCTACTTTCAAAGATTGATTCATTAAGATGTTATTAACTAAAATCTCAAAATACATCATTTGTGAGAAAGATTTACTGTAGCTGTACTGCAGTAGTAGTTTCAGGAAAAAAATAGATAAAACAGAAAGTTATAATAGAAACTTTAGATAATATTTCTGCTATTCTGCCTTAGATATCAATGTAATTTGACATGTATAATTTTCTATTAACAGACATAAGTATGTTAGAAACTGAAGCTTAATTCAGAGAGATAACATAACCTAAAGGAAAAAAAATAAATATATCCCATGTTTTTATGGAAAGAAAATGTCCTGTGAATGACGTGAGTGTGAAGAAGGCCAAGTAGTGAATCTGGATATGCCAAGTAAAATCTTGAGAAGGGAGAAATGAGCCAGCTAACATTCATTAAGTGATTCATTTATTTTAAAAAATGTTAAATGTCTGCAGCTTCTGTTCTAGATGCTAATGATTTAGCAGAGAGAAAAATAGATATGAAACTGTGGTTTTGTGGGACTTACATCTAGTGTGGAAAGAAAGTAAAGAAAGAAAATTTACTAGTAAAATACGTGTATTATAATGGGTGGGCAGTGCTATGGAGCAAAGACATGAACACCGGGCAGAGGGTCATAGAAGGCTGTGCTTTACATTGGGTGGTCAGGATCATTCCTCAATGGACAGGTTATTTTTGAGTAATAACCTGGTATTGGTGAGGCGAATAATTTTCAGGTCTATCAGGAAGGAGAGCATTTCAGACAGAAAGAAGAGTAAGTGCAAAAGCAAGAACTTTTAAAAAGGGTTTTACTGATATATAAAAAATGGAGCTTATTAATAAGCTGCACATATTTAATATGTGTGATTTGATGAGTTTGGACATTGGCAAATCTAAGTCTACCTATGGTACCATCATCACAAGCACAGTAATAGATATATCCAAGACTTTCTAAGGTTTCATGTGTTTCTGTGATTTTTGCTTTTGTTGTTGTTTGTTATGTTTGGTGATAAGAGCACTTAAGATATATCTTCTCAATAAATGTTGAAAAACATGATACTGTACTGTTAACTACAGGCAGCATGCTACACAGCTCATTTCCAATATTTCTTAAAATATTTTCATTGGTGTATGTTTGTGATATATAATAATTACATTAATTAGGGAACTAGTACATATACAAATTGTATTTTACTGAATTTTAATTCCCATGCCCCTCCTGCCCTCTCCTCTCTCTCCTTCCATAGATCCCCTTCCATTTTCACAAAATCTATTTCCTATCATATCTCAAGAGCACATTCTTCTAGCATCACCAAAGCCTTATATCCATTTTTCTGCACCCCACATTTGGGCAACCTCTGAGAGTTTGAAGATTTTAGATACCTAATATAAGTGGGTATTTTTATAATATATGGTATTTGCCCTTCTGTGACTGGCTTATTTCACTTAGTATTGTGTCCTACATCATGATTCATGCTGTTGTCTATGGGAAAATTTTCTTCTTTTTTGTGGCTGAAGAGTATTCCATTGTACACTTTTATTGCATTTCATGTACTTATCCATCAGCGGACACTTGTGCTGTTTCCATATCTTGTCAATTGTGAACAATGCTGCAAGGAACATGGAAATACAGATGTCTTCTCTATGTGAAGTGCAGAAACTTGCTAGTATTTTTTTTTTAATAATAGGAAGAATGCCGTGGCCTTCAAGAGTGGATGAAGAGGAGCAGAGTATAAATGCTTTGATTAAAAGGATAAAAATGCACATTCTTTTTACTCACAGAAACTTCAACCTCTTAACATTGCATCTCATTTCTTCTTGCTACCTTCTCAGCACTTCATTGCCCAGTTCTTTTTAGCCTCTGGTATTTTCACAAAAACTTTCTTTTTCTTAGAAGGCTTTGCTTTTTCCCTGTTATGTTAACCCAAATACTATTATTTATTAAGAGCTTAAATATATGCAAGCTATAGATCTTTCTACACACTAGAATCAACTATGCATGCCTCTGTGTGCTATTGCGTTTCATTGTGCCCAATAATTTTCTCTATTCAATTATGATGTGTATTAAGTCCTGGTTTAAATCTCTGCCTCTTTCTTTATGCTTTTGGTCCCTTGAGTGTAACGACTTTGTCTTATTTAAAGATATTTCTCCTGTTTCTAGTCCAAGTCTTTGTACGGATTTTGTGGATAAAACAAAATTTTGTTTGGCCTTGAGAATGGTGATTATCATTATGATTTTAACATTTAATATCTTGATAATCTTATTTTGTAATGAAAATCTTATTTTCTGTTCTGAAAGTGGGAAAAACATTAAAATTACTTTGAATTTTCTTCATTATAATAGGATAATAAAATATAAAGAGGAGGAAATTTAACCACTGAGAATGATTATTGGATACATCAAGGAAAGCAATGCCAATTGCTCCTGTTATGAATAGTTTCACTCTTCAGAACATTTATCTCAAAGTAAAAATTCCACTTGAACAGGCTGAGTAAGATATTGATTAGCTTCTATGTTAAAAATATATCCTATGTTTTACTGAATACTTATATTTCCAAATTGCCAACACTGTTCTATGTTTGAAGTGCTTGGGTCTTTCATTTGCATAGATAAACTCTTCAGAAAGTGGTCTCAAGAGAAGAATAAAGAACAGTAACTCCGATACCCTGATATTTTTGTAATAAATTAGAATGTTTCATGTAAAACTTGTTCTATTTTAATAGGTATTGTTTTTGCCTACTTTTGGCATTTTTAAGTATACTTATACAGCCTTGTTGATTAACATTAATAAATGGCATTCTAACAATTACAGCAAGAAGAGCTTTTAGAGGTTAAATATATATTAGGCTACATATTTTATAAATTATGTTTTATTTTCTGCCATTATTTTTCGCATTGGGCAAAGGTTACATTACTCAAAAATATGACCTCTTGAATTAATAATGTTCATATATCCAGATATACTTTATTTCAAGACAGGTTATTTCTCACTGCATATATCCCCTAGCATCACCAAAATATATGTGATGTGGGCAAAGCACACCACTGTTTCACAAGGTGATGATTTACAAGTAAAAAATGTATATCCAGATATATAATTTTCTTGACATTAACCAACTAAGAATTCTGTAATATGATTTACTTAGAGTATATGTGAATTTTAAATATATATGTAAATACATGTATTATACATAATAAAATTTAAATATTATACATTACACATATCTTTCTATATTCTTCTTTGTTTGCTTGGTTTTATTTTGTGAATATACTGAACTAGCACTCACTTGAATTTACAACTCAGAGTGCTTTTGTGCTTTTTTAGGGTTGAGCTCACACTGTAAGTTAAGTGCTGCTCCAAGTTTGGGAATAACACATACGAGGTGTTATTCAAGTTCTATCAGTTGATTTCTGCTCACTGTCTTGCAGGCAGTGGATAGTTTTCTACCTCCAGGTATGCAGACATAAAGGCATAATAATAATACCATATAGAGATCAATATTGCTAAAATTATTCCTAAGTGACGAACCTCTAAAAGCCCTACATGTGTCTTGTACGTGTCACCTAAAGTGTTGCCTAATATCACTTACAATGCTTAAAGGATCTATTTTCTGAGCATTAGTGAGTACAGAGAAATTTTCATTATATATCTATTTTACTCACTTCATGAAAAATAATAGAAGAAAATTTGACAGGGAAGTTCTGGGTTCTTAGGGATTCTGCAGACTCCAGATTCCCTCTTGTTCATCAAGTACTGATAATGATCAAGAGAAACATCCCAGAGGCTGGGGATTTAGCTCAGTGGTTAAACTGCTCACCTACCAAGCACAAGGCCCGAATTTGATCCCTGGCACCAAAAAAAAAAAAAAAAAAAATTCTCCATGGTCCACTCAGCCCTCTTCATATCACAGACCTAAATGTTGGGTACAAACAGGAATTCACAAAATTCAGCTGTGTCTGAATTCATTCTCAATACTGGGGAGTCATTGGTTGATTGGTTGCAACATTGAATCTCTTCTTGAGATTTAAAAAGCTTTCCACTCCAAATTCACCAAAATAACTCAAATAAAGATAGGTAAAAATGTTACATATTGGTGATTGCACAAATCTAAGAGACTGTTCATACTTTGCTGGTGGGAGTGTGAATTTGTACAAACACTTTGGACCTAGTGTTTGGCAATTTCCACTACTGCTTAATATATAAATTCCCTCTGACCTAAGAATTCCACTCCAGGGCACGTATTCAAGAGAAATTCAGTGCTTATGTACACTCCCATCCAAATCAAACATATACAAGAATATTTACAAAAATGAAAGGCAGCAAAGGCCCATAAATACTTAACAGTATAACAAGTAAATAAATCTGACACATTGATTTAATAAAACAACAGACCTATGAGAAAGAAAAACCCCCAGATACACTCAGCAAAGTGGACAAAATTCACAGACACAATATTGAGTAAATAACTCACATACAAAATAATTTTATATTATTCTATTTGTACAGTGTTCAAAAGTATGCAAAACTTATCTTAGCCGATAAAATTTAAAAGGAAATTATTCTTGAGGTGCGCTTATAACTGAGGGGGAAAAGACAGTCTTTCTTCATACTGGAAATCATCTGCATCTTGATTTGGATAGGAGTCACATGGATAGTTAGTCTGACTTATATTGCTATAACAAAATAACTTAGTCTTGGCACTGTACAAAGAAAAGAGGTTTATGTCAATGAAAGTTTGGAGGCTAAAAATCTAAGATTGGGTTGTCCTATCTATTTGGTATCTAGTAAAGAGCTTCTGGTCATATCACAACATGGCAGACAGATATTTTAGAGGGAAAGAGAGGGCATGAGATAGGTAGCAGCAGACAAGAAACAAGAAAACAGAGAAGCAACTAATCTAATCTCAAAAGACATGACCCATCTCTGAAGACAGCATTAATCCACTGAGGACGCTACAGCTCCCATGATCTGTTTAAATTCTTCTAGGCCCTTCTTCTTACCAAAACCATAGCAGTGAGCTTAGAGAGAGGAGATAGGAGGAAGCCTTCGCTGATTCCTATGGCTTGAATGTGGTTATTCCCTGTGACTCAGGGAGGACTGGAGGATTGCTCTTTGTTTGGGTGGTTTCAGTGAGGCCGAGTGGGAGGTCACTGGGGGCTAGCTGTTGGAAGGAACTGCATAGTTCTTGTGGGTCTTTGCTTAGTTCTCCCCAGAGGGCTGTTTTATGAGGAAGCTGAACCACAGACCTCTAGTCTAGTTTTAGGTCCAGCCACATGACCTCTTCCTGTCACATGCAACCCCACCACTCTGATGCCAGCCATGCTGAGGTCTTCATGTGGCCAAGCTGATGAATGCATATGCCCTGAGCCTCTATGACATTCAAATACATAAACCTTCTTTGTGTAGAAAAGTAGCTTGCTTAAGGTATTTTACTCTACTAACAAAAATAGACTAAAATATGGATACTGGAAATTATCTACATCTTTATTTAGATGGCAGCCACATGGATGGCATTCTATATAAAAATACATCAATATGTAAAGATTCAAGATTTGTGTATTTTGCTGTATGTAAACTTTTCTTGATAAAAATAAGTAAAAACATAATAAACGTATATACTCTTTCTTTATTCCCAGAAAGCAGAAAAGAGCTCTGGGGTGCATAACAAAGTGATGAGGTTAAAACCAGGACATGCCTATGACCTCGGGATATGGAATCCAGTGGAACCAGCTAGGTTCAATCAGGTGGAGGCTAAAAGTAAGAAAGAAGGTACATTACAATTGAGCAGTAGGAACACAGGAGCTAGATTCCACTCTAAGGCATGGTGCAAAAAGAAACAATGGTAGAAGGTTCCGGAGGTTAATCCTGAAAATGGGAATAAGGAGAAATAATAGGGAGGAGAAGAAGTATCAATAATTCTGTATCAAGTCAAATGTAGATACTCTTCTCTTCTATGCTCTTGAGTTAAGAAAGGGTGTGATCTCAGGTTCACCTCTGTGTGTGGGATTGTTGAAGTTTAGAGGGAGGCTCCCTACATATTCCTTCAGGGTTTAACACTTGGCAAATATGTGTTGAGTATATATATTCCATCAAGTGCAGCAGTAATTATAGAATCATCAAAAATTCATCATCTATCCAGTTTTCTCAATTTTTGCATTCTAAATTAACCTAGTGTATCGCTGAAGGAAGAAGGTTGTGTAGGATGATAAGGTGGCATCTTCAGGGAATCCTGAGCTCTTTCTGGAACTGTATCTGTGTATTATAATAGGTCCTGTCTTAAAGAGCTATTGCATATCAAGTTTCAGTATTATGTCTTAGTCAATACTGTCCCCATTCCTTATCGCTGGTGTGGCTGTGTGCAGTGATAGCTTGGTTCGCAAATGCTTTTGTTTGCAAGAACAAGAAGCATTTGGCCAAATAATTGTGGTGTGTGGGTTTTTTTTTTTTTTTTTTTTTGCGGGAGGGTGTGTTCTGCATTGGGTGACTGACATAATTGCGGCCCTCTGTCCTGCACAAACACAAAAAATATGGCCAGCTTTTCCAGAATCGTGGGACCAATTAAGTCCATGAATTGAGGTACCACTCGATTTTGCAAGTTATCTGCGTGTATCCACTTTGTCATCAAATGTGTCCTGATTTGGAGAATAAAATGGAGGATGACTCTTCTTACCCCTAAAGCACCCTACCTATGTGCTTCACATATCTACATACATCACTCTAATAATTCTCCTGTGATACTGAATTATACAGCGTTCCTTTATCTTCCTCTATCTATGACAATTTTCATCTTTGTACTTGCTGTATGTTCAGTAAATATTTGCTCAACATGTATATGAAAAGCTTAATGAAATAGAAAGAGACCCTGGACAGCCAGTATGAAAGAAGATTGTCTTGGTACTTTATAACCTCGTAGGGAAGCCAGCTGAAGACAGTAATAGGTCAAAAGAAATAAAAACAGGTGATGTCTTGGAGCATCCAGAAGCATTTATTAGCTGAGTAGATCTTAACCTAGGAAATGAAACAACTCTCGAATACTTCAAGATATATGCAAGGGAAAATTAATGATCAACCCATGGTCATTCATCTGTCTTTTTCAAAAACAGGTAATTATACTATCACGTTCAGGTCAAGAAGCTTGTTAGGTAGAGTTTATCTGGGAAGAAGGTGTAGAAGAAGGGGAACACCATCCATCACTTAAAGGTTTATTAAGAAAATTAAACCCCCACCATTAATATGTGCTTCATCAGCATGACTACATACTTTTCTTAACATTTTTAGCATCAAAGACTTGTCTTTTCATTGAAACCCAATATGAATTTATTGCTGACACATTTTAAAAATCTTGCTTATACAGTACATAAATCTATCTCCAAAGCCAGTAGTCCCACATTGTTTGCTCCCTAATTAGCACAGACACTATATGAAAAATGCAAGAGACATCTGCTAGGTGGAGATGCCTATCAGTTTTAATTGATTTATTTTGCACTGGGTAGTCCAGAGGCACTGCTGGTTTGGCTTGCTATAATGAGTCCCTCAATGAACACATTTGGTAGGTGTATTTAACATAATACAAATTTGGAGACATTTTAGTATGGTCTAGATTCAGCTCACATACCTAGTGCTTAGTGACAGGCAAACAGCAGTGATCATACATGCTCGTCCAGAATGATCTAGAGTCTGAAAGACACCACACAGCATCAGAAGAATTCTCACATCAGATTTCAGAATGTGGAACCCGGAAGGTAGAAAGAACTACTTGCAAAATGTGCATCCACTAGGAAACCTTTTTAGAAAGAGCTTCTTTGTGGCAGCACAGCTTGAAGAATAAACTTCAAATCACCTGCAAAATATTTTAAAAATTAACATTCATTTGTTTTAGGTTACTACCATACGATCATTTCATGTCTCATGCAGAGTATTAGTGGTTGTGTGCAATATATTCCATCTTTCCTCTCTCCCTTTATGTGTCTCAGTATATAGTCATGATAATCTTGTGCCCTTGTGTTTGACTACTCATTTATGTTTTGTTTGATCCACTGAAGTGTCGACCATTTGAAATCAGATCCATTTCTACACTCATCTCTGCATTCCTAACACTTGGTATATTGTCTGACATACAAAAGGAGCTGAATAAATAATTGATAAAAGAATAAAATCTTAAGGAAGCTATGATAAGCTTGTTTTTATAAAATAGAGATAAGAGTAACATCAATTCCTTACTTATTTTATTAAATAAAGATCTCGCACAAAATATTTAGCTCTGTATAAATAGTATATAAAACGCATTAGAGAATCAAGTTATATTTTTGAAATAAATGAGCATGATTTTCTTTCTGGTACTTTCTTATATATCAGACTTCCAGGATTTTGCCAGAAAATATTCATGGTCTCAGAAAGGATTATAAAGATTATAACAGGAATGAAAAGGGGAAAGACAGTTGATTATTTAATGCAAAAATTTTACTGGGGAGTGTAAAAAGTGCATTTTCATACAGATCAAGACTAACTATACGAATTCTTTCATCTACGTCACCAATGTCAATTAGAGAAGGATTGAGAATCACTTTAGTTACAGCACTATGGATTTATTAGCATCAATTCCATTACTTATTAGAACAGACTCTGAGATGGAGACCATTATCTACTTCTAACAAATAAGGACACTAAGGTAAATGTTGAAGTCAGCTGTACATGACAGATTGTTATTTGATATCAGCTGTCTCTCAATCATGTGCCTTTCTTTTATATTAATTTTTAAATTTTTATTAGTACATGTTTGCAGTACATGCAATTTATAATCATCTTGGGGCGTGGGCACAAGTACATAATACATCTTGTTTCTTTTTTGTAAATCTTTTTCCTTTCCCTCCCTTCTCCCTCCTTCCACCTCTAATTTTCTCTCCCCCTTCTTAAGGATCCAGCAGGCTGAGGTGGAAGAAGCAAGAGGGCTCCAGGTAGCGGAAAGAACTGGAAGAATCTACCATGAATTCAGGATACATCTGTGAAATGGCTTTCAAGCTTGCATTCCCTACAATTTTTAAATCATACTAAAATAGACTTGCATGGGATTTCATTAAATTTGATCCAACTCCCTGACCTTATTCTTGTCGATGATCAATAATTTAGTGGAAATTGTTTCTCTGTCCTTTTCTAAAATTTTTCCTCTTTCTTCATCAAGAAAATTCTTAGATTGTTCACTCTGGTAGTCCAATCATAGCAATCAAAATTACAGCTACCATTTGCCTAGTACTTTCACCTAGTAGCAACCATATTTTTGAAAAGTCAAGCCTGTAATGTAATGATTATACTTATTTCACAGATGAATAAACTGAAGCCCAGAGACATTAAATGGTTACCTAAGGTCAAAATTTAACAGGGAGCAGTCTCTTATCTCTGACTGAACTATCTTCCTGTTACATCATGCTTCTGTTCAAACTCTGTCTTAGCTCAAATTATTCCTCCTTCTTGATATACTCCTTAACTACTCCATAAGAATCCAGGGATTTCTCTTCTACACAGCAGGCAGGCGATAGCTAAGGCAAAGACAAGAAAAAGAAAGAAGTGCACACCTGCCTAGCAGCCGGGTTTCTGGACTAGATCTGAGGCATAAGGTAACCAAAGGAACAGCTGGGAAAAAAAGGGAGACCCATCTTGGAGTCTACTTTCTGCAACTAGATCCACCTTTTAAAATAAGCATTAGCCTAGAGCCAGGATGCCCAAACCTAAATACAATGGGAAAATATAACCAGGTAGCTTAGTTTATTCATAGTAAGTCCCCAGGCAGGTATCCAGTGGTTTACCTCAACACTTGGCCAAATCCAGCTGCTGATGGATGTGCCCACTTAAGTCACTCACTGGCGGAGTCATACCTAAGACTAAGCCTACAATCCCACCCCAAACTGCAAGGCTTAAACCCCTCAACACCAAGCCCCTCAGGGCCCTGAGCTCTTCTCACTGGCCCGCTCCAACAGTGGGGAGTGTATCTTGCTTTTCTCTTTCAAATGAATCACTTATTCTGCTGCTACTCTTGGGTATCTTTCTCAGTTATTTGTTTAGGACATCAAGAAGGTGGACAAGACCCCCGACCTGATAACATACCAGCATAGCATATCCCACATGCTTTCTTTCCAACTATGGGTGGTCTTTGGACTATTATATCTTCCTAATTTGTATTTAAAGTTATTGTTTTAGCTACTTTCTTGTTGGTGGAACAATGATACCCAAAACTCACAACTTGAAGAGAGGTTTGTTTTCAGATCATATTTGACTGCTCCAAGTCAGGAAGGACAGGAGTGGAAATGTCTAGTGGGAGACAGCTATTAATATCAGGATGGCCAGGAAACGAAGACAGAAAGGGGATCCAGGGAACGATATACAACTTTCCAGGTCACACACCTCTCGGTGATGCATCTGCTCCAACTGGGCCAGTCCTCCATCAACAAGCACGCTTAGCTCAAACTCACTTGAGGCTGGATGAGTATAGTTCCCCCAAGATCCAATTATCTTCGAAGCACAAGAGAGTTTGTGGGGGGTTATCTTGGATCCAAACCATAACAGTGTCTTGAGGATTATGACAATTGATTTTATGTGTTAACTTGCCTAGGGCCTGAGACTTAGATATTGATAATTATTTTACATCTTTCTATGAACATGTTTTAGCTTATGATTAGTATTTAAATCAGCAGAGTTTAAGTAGAATAGATTATTTATAATGTAGGTGGGCCTCATTCACACACACACACACAAACACTCACTAACCGATATTGGTTGCTTTTGCTGGAAAATTCTGACCACACACAAATAAAACTCTATCTTATCATCATTGTGTTTCTAGATACTAGTTCATAGCAGAATCCCAATGTAAGAATGAGGTATCATAGGGAAGGACAAAAAGATGGTGCGGAAAAATAATACTTATCAAATAAAATAACAGAAATCAGTTGATTTGTTTAGAGTCTATGGGAGTAACATTAACATCAAACACTTTTGAAACTTTTGCTCTGCAGTGTTTTGATATTCTGTAAGTTAATCTCAGAAAAGCATTTTATTCATATGTGAGAAGGACAAACAGAATCTTTGAATAGCTACTCTGAGTACTTTGAAAGAGAAGAAAAAAGGAATCACAGAAATCTTGAGGGGTTTAAGACTATGTAATAGTTTAGTAATATTGCACTCGGGAAGTCAGTTTGCCACAGGCAGTTGGAATCTTGATCTGGCTAAAGACCTAGGAAAGATTAAGTTACCCAGAGACTGAAACTGGACACATTATGTTGTATTCATGTAGGGTACAAAAGCCATGATTCCTGAATATATATGAAATATGTGAACCAAAAAGCAAAATTTTCTTTGGCTCTGACTTGTGAATATGTGTGTATATTTTTGTTACAAGAAAA
Source organism: Hystrix cristata (assembly GCA_004026905.1). Taxonomy (NCBI): domain Eukaryota; kingdom Metazoa; phylum Chordata; class Mammalia; order Rodentia; family Hystricidae; genus Hystrix; species Hystrix cristata. The sequence goes on from PVJO010015623.1 coordinate 14,394, forward strand.
ATATAAACTATGTTTGTCAACTTCAAATCACTAGTATTTTAAATAACTAAATTACAAAAAACTGACATGTATTATAGAATTAGGGACCTATAATCATATTAGCTTAGAATTCTTCACACTTTTATAGGATTAGAATATCTTAAAGAAAGGAAAAATCACTCAGGACCCCCCTGGAGCAGTGATTGTTAAGTGGAGGTGATTTTGCTCCTCCTAGCAATTCCTGGAGATTTGATTTTCACAACTTGGAACGTATCATGCTTAATAGCACTGAGTGTACAGAGGCCAAGCATTCTTCCACATATCCCACCGTTACGGCATAGTGGACAGGTGTAGTCCAGGCTCTTGTGTATGATAAAGAATTGGAAAGTGTGCACTGGGCAGGTACATTTATTGAAGATCATGGGAAGTTGTGCTTAGGGCAAGTCTGTGTCGACAAAAGATACGGTACAAACAGAAAAATGGTGCCAGGGTGACGGGAAAGCAAAAGGACTGCAAACAGAAGCAGCAGCAGCAGCCCCCTATAAATCAGGCTTTCAGAATTTAAAGACTGTGCACCTCAACCCAGGTGCCGCCCCTGAATCTCTAGGTGTGATTAACAGGAGTGATCGACAAGGTGCTGTGCCATCTTGGGGACTCTCAACATGCTGGTTTGTCCCAGAATGCATGCTGATCTTAATTACATGCATGGGATGTAGTACGTATTTATGAACTCTAGGTGAGTTGGGGGTTGGTTGAAGGTGACTGAAGGTCCAGCTAGGAGATAGAGCGTGCATGTGCTCTCACCTAGAGTATCAAGCATCTCCTGGGTTTTATTATTTTATTTTCTACCTCTTATGACCATGGAAGGAGGAATAGCGATAGGGAACTGGCTGGACACAAACGGGTGAAAGGGAGTGACTTCTTCAGCGCTGTTGCTTCCAACTGTACTACTACCAATACAGAAATTTAAGTGGTCCATAATGTGAATATTGACTAGTATAAAAACCTGTCTTAATGTTTTAAGATATTTCTTAAGTTGTCCTTGAAGCATCTAGGAAGTTAATATCATCATCTTCAAGGTCTTTACAGGACCAGGTCTAAAAACTGGCTGCTGCCTGGAGATGGATTTCATTATTTTGTTTTCTCCCTTGCAAAAATAAATGAAAAATTTAAAATGAAAACAAGCAAAGACTATTCATTCAAAACATACTATAGAGAGAGTGTGTCAATAGCCATCACTTGCTTGGGGCTGAGATTCAAGGCAGGCAGAAGAGAAGAAAGGAAATGGAAGATTTGAATGGCTTCCAGGAACTTGCTGCTGGCATGGAGAAGCTCTAGGCTGACTAACTAAAGCAGGACACATTTCATGACTGGTTAAGAGTGAATGTTTGTTTTCTTCTGCTGGCCCTAAGGTAGAAGCTAACGGAAAATCGGAGTCAGTCATTTTCAATAAATTTACCATTTGGAGAAGATTATAACACAAATTATTGTTTGATTTCTGGACTGGCTACTATAGTTAGTACTTCCACTTCTGGTATTGGTTAGCACAGACAGTAAATTGGCTTCCCAGGCTAATTGATGCAGGTGGCAGGTCAGAATTCTTTTATTTATAGACTGGCTGTCATCAACTTGCATATTCTATCGTTCACAGTTTTCACTCATGGACCTGCAGACTGCACGGACTTTAATATTCAATTAGATGTAGATATAAGAAAGTCTACTAGTTGACCTCTGCAGCCAGGCGAAGGAAGCAGGAGTTGAGAAGAGAAATTATATAAATAAATGCCTAAGAAAGAAAGAGAAGAGGCAATTTATACCTAGTAATCTGAAAAGTTTAAAGGAGAGAGTAATAATATTTTTAAAATTCTGTGCTGGTATATAAATCTATATATTTCATCTAATTCTAAATCATGTATTTTGCTCCTGGGACTAAACTTTCTCAAAAAGTATTGTCCTGATTTGCTTGCCTGTTGACTTCATATCAGCTTTTTCCTGTAGGGAAGTTTCATGAGAGATCAGAATATAGGGCACAAAACCTGAAATAATACCTTTCTGTGCCCAGTATTGTTAGGAAAGCATTTGCTAGTACCCACCGGAACAACAGGAAGTAGATGAAACACTTCTCTGGTGGATCAAAAAATTAAAATAAAGTACCTTTAATTGCAAAGCAACAAGTGCAGAATTTTTACTCTAACCCAGGGCATCAGCACTTCGGAGTCCCAGGAATCAGGCTTTTTTCTTTTTCTTTTTCCTTTTTCCTTTTCTTGTCTTTCAGTCCCCTTAATATGTTTTGTGTCCCAGACCTTCAAGCACTAAAGTCCTATATTAAATTCTTTCAGTTTGATATATAGAGAAAAATGTCTTGCATTTAAAGGATTTTTACTGATATACTCACAAGCATTGCTTTAGGTTAAATCCTAAGATTTTGGAAAGAAGACTTTAATTTCACTTAATAGAATTTATTCATGTCTGATTTTTATACTGACTCATGATTGAACTCAGTCCTGTCGATCATATATTGCGCAACTAGCCAAATTAATTGAAGATATTTAAGTATTTATTTCTACCTCTGCAATGAAAATAATGGTATATTTTAAGTTTTTCTATTCCTTTTGAGTAAATAACATCCATCAATTTCTAAATAACCATGCTTGTTCAAAAAAGCAATTAATAATATTCACTTGTATACTTTGGAAAACAAAAGATCGCCTCTTTGGTATTTTGGTCATGCTTCTTGGTAATGTACCAAAAATAATCCAAGAAGCTGGGAAGTGGTTTGTCACATCAATGTGGAGCTAGAGTTCTCCCTGAAAATAAAATGTATGTACCTTATAAAAAGATGTAGCACCCCAGATGTTTTTTCTTTCAAAGTTTAAGGTTTTATTTTAAGCTTATATTTTCTCCCCACTTTTCCTCTTTATATAGACTTTTAAAAGTATATTTTCCTGATTTTAATTACATCAGTCTATATATTCGGAATTGAATTCTGGTAAGATTGAAACAAGGTATGAGTAGAACCTAGAATGACAAAATTTGCAGCAATATTTCCATTAAAATAATCCAATTCATGTCTACGTTGTCTTAGAAATAAAACTGACGTGACAGCAAAAGAAAAACAACTCATTTCTTTTCAGCCTAATCGACTTAAGGAAAGCAGTAATCGTTTGCTAATTTCTTCCATTAGAGCAGGCATATTTGTAAAGACTCACATTCAGAAAGGATGTAAACTATATTAAATGCCAAAGATCATTCAAAAAATGGCTTGCATTCTAGTATGTCAGGTTCTCAAGGTCCAAAAAAAGGGTCTTTGCTTATAGGATATGGGAACTTTTCACACATAAAAGCAATAGATTCTTGAAGAATCTAATCTTATTGCTTCTAATTAATTCCTTGTGATACTGGTACTTCCTCATGGACTGTGTTGTTTGAAAGTTGCAATATAAATTAAGACAACTTGGGTTGCACATAGGATTTTGACGAAGAGGTCTAGGCCACTTTAGAGTAAATGTATCCCATAGTGTATCGGATAGCTTCTATTGCAAAGTAAACTCTCCTTAAATTAGTGTCTTAATAAATTTGTAAGACATTTATATAAAGAGTCAACCCTTGTGGCTTATAGGCCAAATGTGTCCTACAGCCAGTTTCCATGCAACCCAAGAGTTGGGAATGGTTTTTATCTTTTTAAGGGTTTTTAAGCTTAATTTATTTTTCTGGTTCTTTTCAGAAAAAAGAAAATTGTGCTCCTGTTGACTTGTACCATGCTTTTCCCTGAGATCAGTGGGTTATTTATTTAGATGTATTATGTCTTGTTTTGTTTTTCTGGCCCTGGATAGGTTCCATTACACACTTATGGGCAATTAATTTACTGTGTTTCTGAGGAATACTGGGTGTTGCCTAGTAGGGTGAGTTCAACTTGGCCACATATCTGCTGTTTTCCAAAAGGTAACTCAGACTTGTTACTGTGGGCCGAGCAGAGGTGTAAGAGGAAGGAGAGATGTGTACAAGACCTCTGTAATCTTGGACTTGTAGGTGTCATAATGTCATCTTTTCTACTTGTTCAATATTTCTAAAAACATCACTTACAATGAAAACTGTAAAATTTACTAGATGGTTACTTAAGCACAGTTGCTTGTAATTAATACATACTGTAAGTTCTGTTATGAAGTTTCAACTACTAAAACAATTAATTAGTTTGAAGAAAGAGTATTTAATGAGTGTAGTTTTTCCTTATGTCTTCAACTTCTGCTGAAATTTCTGAATATTCTATGTTTTATTTATCTTTGTTTATCTGCTACCCTTATGCACTCCTGTTCCAGTAGGCACATACTACTATCCTCAGTTGTCAAATGTATTAGTAAAGCATACATAGCAACATAATACAAGTATTTATTTAAGAATTCTTATTTCTGAAAGGAATCAAAAATGGATCTTAATTCTTTGTTCAGCACTAACTTGCTGGGTGTAGGAAAAAATGTCTAACTTTATTTCTCTATCCAGAAAAGCTCCACTGATACTTGTTACCTACTTCTGCAATTTTCCCTCTTATATCTTTGGTACAGAAACAAGGATCTTTCACTAAAAGCATTCATGCCTCATGTGGAGTGAACCATTTTTATGTCCTACATGTTTTATAAGATCCCCATGTCACTTCAAGTGTATATTGAAAAGTCAGTTTTGGGCTTTAAATCCTTAAATTATAGCTGGATAAAATTTAAATAAGGCACTCTTTGCTTTAAGATTCTTTTATTACATCTACCAAATGAAGTAAAAATACATGTGTTGCTGTTGGGAAGATTAAAATATAAATTCTGTGAACTGGGTGTGGTGGTATATGTCTGCAAATTTCAGCCCTCTGGGAAGCTGAAAGAAGAAGAGCACAAGTTTGGGATCAGCCTGGACAATTTAGTGACCCTGTCTCAAAAACCAGCGGTGAGGTGAGGTGGGTGGGGATGCAGCTCAATGCAAAGCCCCTGGGTTCAGTGCTCACCTTCAAAAAATCAGTAAGTAAATAATACAAAAAATAAAGTTTGCATTAATTACTTATTTGGGACCATTTTAAATTACTAGACAGCATCTATTTCATATTTGTAAATCTGTGTGCAGGGAAATTGCTTCCCTACTGTCATCAGCGTCATGGAGTTTACCCGGACTCAGAGGCTGTTAGTATGCTGCTAACAGAAACTGAATAAACGAATATCTCAATATAATATGAGGGATTAATCCCCTATTGCACTCCTTTTTGTAGTTCCTCTGGATTTTAAAAATCTTTATTATAAGTATTAACACCTATTAATTGTACAAATTAATGAGATTTGCTGTCATACACACCACAGACACACACACACACTCACACACTCACACACACACACACACACACACACACACACATGTTCCATATTGCCCAACCCTTTACTGACTAGTTTTATTTTATCTTAAAATTCAAGGAATCCAAAGGTCCAGGATTGGAGCACTGGCTACAATAGTATTCCTCTTATCCTTGCTAAGTCCTTCCTTGGCCTCTGGTCACAGGATCGCTACAGAACCTCCAATCACTCTGTCTGCACTGTAGGATGGAAAATGATGAAGGGGAGAAAGCAAAGGATACTGCCTGAACCTGACATAGTTAATCTGCATAATGAGAACCTTCTTGCTGCTCCAGTCTATTGGTGACATCAATGGATACTTTTTTGTTTGTTGACTTTTTAAAATAAATGACCATATTGTATTACTAAATGACCCTGGACTTCTACTAGCAAGAGGAAATGGAAAGTAGGTTTTCCCAGGTTACTAACAGTTTTGACAGAGGCCCACAGTGCTTCATCGTGATTGTTCAATACAAAATATTTCTCTCTCTTATCTTCTAATGAAGCTGCAATGGTGATATTATCTGTGTTGAATAATTTACAGTTTTGGAAAATAAACACGATGGGTAAGGATCCATGGATTGAGTTTTGTGAGAAAAGTAAGGCCACACTTCCTAGACAGGTGAGGCTGTCCTGCTAAACACAGCACCCACATGCTAAAAGTCCATACGGGTATTAGTGTGCCAGGGTGTCAGCACTTAAAACTGAGACATGTCTACCAGTGGCTATTGACTAAGTTTTAGAGAATTGTTTTCCTTCTTGAAATACAAAGAGAATCAGAATAATTATGCTATTTTTCCTATTTTTTGAAATTTTATTTTAATGGTACATTTTAGCTACACATAGTAATAACAGTCATCATAGGGGATTTGTATCTGTACATGATGTATCTTGCTGCTCCTTTTTTTCCCATTCCCCTCCCCTCCCTTCACCTCCTCCTCCCTCTCTATTTACAAAAGCTTTGTTTTCATTTCTTCCTTCTATTTCTTATTTCTCTTGTCCCTCCGTTGTTTCCCCTCTTTCCCTTGTTCCCCTTCCCATTTGAACACTTTCTTCCTTTTCCCAATATAATACATTTTAGTCTTTATTTAAATTATTTATCTTTTTAGTTATTTACTTATATTTGATGTATCATTAATGTTAGGAACTTTTAGGCCCTAAAATGATGGCATGAGGAATACAGTGATGAGGCATGAAGAACTCTGGTCCACTGCAAGCTTTCTGCTCTCCTTAGGAGGAGCAGAATGAATTCGCAGAGTTCTGTCACAGGAGTCATGCACAGTATCTCCATGAAGTGCCTCATCATCAAGGATGAGTGTGGTCACAGGAAAACATGATCACAGGGAGCTTACGGAAGGTGCTGGAGTTTGCAGAGAACACCACAGTAGATACTTCAAGAATTGAGACAAGCTCCATCTTTTCCATATATAGTAGAGGAAGATGCTTCTAGCTGAGATGGAAGCAGCTGTCCAGTTGCAAGAATAGAGGGGCAGGGTTTTAGAAAGAGTCAATAACTAGACTCTAAACCCTGCACTGCCACCAATAGTGATATGACCTCATTTCTCTTGATCATAATTTTCATTTTATCTAAATCAAGACATTATACCAGATCAGCTCTAAGTTCCATGCCTGAAAGCACTTTGTAGGATTCCAAACTTACATGTAGATTTTATGGACTTGGAGGAAGTCCAAAATTCTTTATAATAAGCAAAGTTCGAAGAAAGAATTGTTGATTATCTGATCTGATTTGTGTCCAGTATTGGTTTTGTGATGGTTTATCTGGGACCAGCGTAAAGCACTCAACCTTTGTGCATGTGTACAATAAGTGAAATTATCAAAACTTCCATATCAAGTATTTGCTTTCCTATTTCCCAGTGCAGACACCATCTCAAGAATTCATCATACAACCCTTCATTTGAAATGAAATCATGTGAATAGCAATATTGCTACTGATATGCTAGAGAAGTACAGATGAAAGAAAAGTATGTTTATCTGAGGAAGTAGAAATTTCATTAGAAACGTGACTGTATTACTTAGTTTTCTCATGGCTGGAATAATCTCTGATGTATACAACATGAAGGAGGAAATGCTTTATTTGGCTCACAGTTTCAGACGTTTTAGTCCATGCTCAGTTTGTTCAAAGACATAAATCATGGAGGAAGGGTGTAATGGCACAAAGCTGTTCAATTCATGGCTTCTACAAAACAGAGAACAGGAGAACAGAGCCCCAGGATGAGATACACCCTCCAGAGGAACACACTGGTGACCCAACTTCACCTGAGCCCTAGTTCCTAAGAGCACACCGAGCTGTGAACATCAATAGACTAAACTACCAATAAGTACCCTGCTCCCATGATCCAGTCACATCTCCAGGAATCTCTTAATCAATTTGACAAAATATTAACTAGCACAATGACCTTTGAGGAAAGCTTCTACATATGTACAGTGGTTTCATAGCTACAGAAGTCTGATGGTGCAGTCTGTATTGGTAAGAAGTCAAAGAAATAGCATGGTCCATTTTGGTGTTATGCAAGAGAATTCCATAACTAGTGCCATGAATGTGATTAGAGTTCTGAATATTACTAAAAATGTGGTGGTAATTTTCTAGCATATTGTGAGGTGTGTCATTAGAAGAGGGTGAGAAAAATTTGGATGCAAACACAACAAAAAAACTTGCCTACGTGCTAACATGTATTATGAATGGAACCTGAAAAAACAACTGCAGTAATCTGTCCTCCACTGGTCAGGCATCTGTGTGGCTTTGCGGTGGTTTCATGGTGGCGATTCATAAGATCCGAAGACTGATGAGAGATGAAAGTGCTTCCTCTTCAGTTCCTACTTATGACAGGGAAAGTTGGCTTAGAGAGACGGTTGCCTTTTTGTAAATAACATGCTGCATATTATTAATTTCTTCTTACATTGGCAGACCCCTGGTTAAATAAAAAGGACCTCTGACTATTATTTCTAGTGCAACATGTGTTATCAAATATCAATCCTTTGCTTCTGTATTAGATTGTTTAATTATTCTCCAGGCTTCTTTCCCTCCTATTAAATATGCCAGCTTTTCCAGTTCTACTACCAGTATTATAAATCCAAACTATTCTTAGTTCCTCTTTAGCTTTATCTCTCAAAGAAATACATGTATTAAGAAAAAAGAGAGGCAATTACATTATATATCTAGATAAAATAAACTGGTGATTGTCTTAATTGTCCAGCTTAGTTCTACAACATTTTATAGCCTGTCTAGAATGTTACCCACAAGTAATTTTCTCAAACATGTTTTCTATCCTTCAATAGCTAGTACCATGCTTCTCAGCTTCTGTTTTCTAATTTGGATGAATGAGTGAACTTGGCTGAGGGGATGCATTGTCAAAGCTGATTTATGTTGTTGTCAATCCAAACTGCTTAGCTCTGCAGCTGAAATTATCCTTACATGCCCATTGTTCAGAGTTCAGAAAAACACCTTCTGTTCTATTGTTCAGTCATAGTCAGGATACGGATTTTTTATGCTCTGTTGTTCTTTTTCCTGTGCATCAAGCCTTCCTACCATAATGGATAACTCTATTGTAGAGGTTTTTGTAAAATCTCGCAGAAAAAGAGAGAGCACTTTTATAAATGGGCAACACTAGGAAGGATATGTTAAAGGAGTATCGAAAACCTAAATAACTCGTACAAACCATTTTTATTTCCATTTAAATTTTTAAATTATTATTAGTACATGTTTGGAGTATACAAAGTTTACATTTACCTTGGGAGTAGGCACATGTGCACAACACAACTTGTTCTTTTTCTTTAATCCCCTTCCCACCACCTCCCTCCCTTTGTTTCTAAATCTTCTCTCTCCATTTTCATTCTTCTTTTATTATTGTTCTTAGCTCATGTTTATGACATACAATGCTTACATTCATAGTGGATAGTCAGTACATGGCATATCTTGTAGTAATAGGAGTATCTAGTTTTCTTTTTAAATTATGGTTTAAGTTATTCAAACTGTAGCTCTCCTTTCTCAGAAAGAGAGAGACATAGAGACAAAAATGTATGCACACATCAGGAAAAGAAGTGTCTTTTTTTTTCATGCAGATAGTATTACCCTCATATGGGTGACCCTAGAGGATGTTATATATTGCAGAAAACCCCCTACACAGCTAATCCTTAGAGAAGGAATTGAAAATGCATGTGCAGCAATCTCAATGACCAAGCAGCAGTTCACCATACTAATAAGTGTCTGGAAGCTCATGGCCACCAGTTTGAGCAGCTCTTGTAATTGTAGAGGCCAAAGGTAACTTGTATTAATCTCATGATGTCCAAATAAATTTAGTATTAAAATATTTACACAAGTTCTTCTTTTCCTGAAGTGTTTATACTTTTTTGGCCGACCTTGTATATATATTATGCCCAAAGACTGTTATCTGTATGAAGCCCTGAGTGGTTATCTAAAGTATATTATTCAGTATGTACTTTTTTTCTGTATCAACCAGATTCTAAACAGGAAACCAAAACTATGTAAAATTATAATAATAAATTAAAGTTTAACTATAGGTGTATTGCAAGTGTTAAAATAAGAACACAACACAGAGATCTTGGAAAAACTTATTGCTCTCTCCTAGGCCTGAGTAAAGGCAGCAGTTGTTAGAATCTGCGTTTAGAGGGCTACGCATGGAAGTCACCTTGAGAAGAACCGTGTCTGTTGATCAGAAGTCACAGTTAGCCCAGAGTCATGTCTCGGGCAGGAAACCTGCGAAGTATATAACTGCCTACTCCCCATTTCCTCCCATCACTCATTTGAGTTATGCACTTGGCCAGACATAGCCAGGGAGCAGAAGAGGAAGTATCAGTGCTGCTGCTCTTATGGCTGTAAGCCAACCACTGAGATCAAAAGGAAGATGGAACTGGAAGAAGATCAATCTGGAGAGGAAAGCGAATGGTACCTGCCACACAGCATGAGTGTCGTCATATGTACCTTTAAACTGATCACTGAATTTAAGTCAATTTAATATATGTGCTGCCGAAGCGAGCTCTGAATTTAAATCAATATAAAAAAATCTAGTTACATATTGTATGGCATACTGTTAAATGGTTTAGGATGCTTGGGAAGCTTCACAAGGCTTGGTCTAGGGCAGCGTGTGTGACCAAGGAGTTTACCCAGAAAAAGCAGAAAGACTGTCAAATCATTCCACTCCTTAGCATGGATCATCTCAACGTAGGTTCTTTTAAATCATATATTACCATGTTGTTGCATTGTCTGCATTTTATTTCTATTCTTTTCTTCCTGGATTTTGAAGCTAATCAGGCCTCTAGGACCAGATACATCTTCCCAGTCCCAGGAACACGGCCTTGTTTAGAATGGCGCCTTCCTGTATTGATCCCACTATTGTTAATTTTGGACGTGAAAAATTTCTCCAAATCAGCACTCTTTGCCTGGTCTCTTATTAGAAGCCTTTATTTTGAAGGAATTAAGTACATCTACATTATCAGAAGAGCAGCAGCAATGTCTACTGTCTCAAATGGCCCTAAACAAACAAAGGAGAAATTCTCTTATGGTCATAATTTGTCTTGTTCTTTTTTCTTTTACTATTGTATCCTAAGTTTTTTTTTTATTATATATATACATATCCTTAAATATTAAGTTTCATGTTTTCCAGTAATTCGGGAGATAGAAATTAAGACAACTTTGTTGGTTTTACCGTGAGATGATTTAACAATCCCTTCAGGTAAATTTGTCTTGTCCAGTTAGCTTATATTTTAAAAGTATGTCAATATTTAATTATGCAGAAGTAATCCTTAAAACTTCCTAAAAGAGTATTATGTTTGATCATGGGAATATTTTTAATTCCTTCTATGAGGACAGACATCAAAATAAGAGCAAGAACAGCAATCGTCAGTATTTTCAGTGAAATTTCCAAGTTACCAAACACTTTGCAATTGTTAATCTCGTTTAGTTCTCACACCTCTGTTACGAGTTGGGTGATTTCATCTCCATATCTGAGAGAGGAAAAGTCAAGACCAAGAAGCAGAGTTTTCTTAGACAACGTGGTTTTTTTCTGTGTTCTGTCCTGGGTTCTATCCTCTTGGCCTCTGTATTACCATACTGGGGTCTCTAATATTTGCTACTTTTTGGAGGACTTATCAAATTATTTTTAAAAATGTGCAGTTCTTGCTTAGATATGCTGAATTTTCTCCTTGACATTGCTCAAATCTTGAAAATTGAATCATTTAAAAGAAGCAACCATGAGTTCAAACATAGGCAACGTGCCTGCTCAGTTACATTAACAGTTACTGAACAGGAACAAATTATTGCTAGCTTCAGCGTTATTCAGATACATCATATTACACTGGTTTTGGGTAGAGTTAGCAAAAGTTCTTAAACTCATAAAGAATGATGGCCTAAGAAACTTTCTATTCTACTTCTACCAAGAGAGAGGAAGAAACAAAATGAAAAGTGGAAGAAAAAGGAAGAAGAGGAGAAGAAGGAAAAGGACAAAGAGGGAGAGAATCTACAGTTTTTATATGTTAAAAACATATTTCATACAGCATACAGACCTTACCTTTAACAGATGTATTAGTCATTTTTCTGTTGATTTAAAAAGTACCCGAGGCTGGTTGCTTCTTAAAGAAAGGAGGTTTATTTAACCCATACTTCTGGAGGCTAAAGTCCAAACAGTTTTGGAGAGTGTCTCTCTATGTGTCCCACATCATGGCAGAGGACATCATGGCAAGACAGGAAGCCAAATTGAGACTAGAGAAGAGCCAGGCTTCCTCTTTTCTAACAAGCCTCTCTTAAGCATTAACCCTGGTTCCATGAGAACTATCTGAATTTCTTCTGAGAGCAGTGCCTTTAATGACTTCACTTTCTAAAGGTTCACATCTCTCAAGACTACCACACTGAAGGCCAAGTTCTCAGCACATGAATCGTTGGGGTAAACACTCAAAACACATCCAAACCATCACGACAGGTCAACCTGAACCTTCCTGCTACAAAGGCAGTCAACTTCTCCCGAGTGGTCATTTCTGCTATTTACTATTAAGAATATTAAAGCCTCATGTCCTTCCATGATTACTGACTTTATATATACACATATAATCATGTATGTTAGAGCTTTGCTCTATTAATGAAAAGCTAGAATCCATGGACCTAACGATGAGGATTTCATTTCTTCCAGGGTTTTAGTGACATCTTAAATCACATTTGCTTTTAGCAATGTCTATGTTTCTGAAATAAGATCTTGTATTTGAAAAAGGCCAAAATTCAACATGCGATATTTTGTTAGCATTAATATACATGCTTGAGAAATATCAAATATGGACATCCACCTAGAGATGCAGGATATATTGTAAACAAGATCTTTTTCTTTTGATTTTATAATAGATATCAAACTGCAGAAATTTATGAACTTTTCTCATTTATAGTCTATTTTCAAAAATTTCTCAATAAAATGCATTTCAGTAACAAAAGTTCAGTGAGGTCATATTTTGAACTTCTTTCTTCCCTATTTGTGCTGAGGAAAAAGAAACAACCACAGCTATGAATTAATTACTCTAATAACATCTCTTCTAATCGCATTCGTTCAAGAACAAGGGTCTTTCTCCATCTTGTATTGAAGAACAGCCAATCAAAATACAGAGACAATTATTCTAAAAACTCTTTGCTTTCTCTTTTAATGTAATTATTCTAAATATCTAGGGAGAAAAATTGAGAAGACACAATCAGAGGACGAATTAATTACTCTACTAACTTTGCTTTCTCTCACTTTCATTTTTTCACAGCTCTGGAAGGGGCCCTCAAGAGGTCATCATTCTATGTATCTGCCACCTGTCAGGGATGCTTCAAAACCATGCAGACAGATGGATGGCCTCCTAATCTTTGTGCTCAATTATCCAGCCTACTTTTTCCTTATCTTTCTTTCATTATTTCCTTTCCAATGCCTCCAGGCTATAATTACCCAGAAGAAGATATATATATATATCTTCAGAACTTCAATTTATTAGTGATAATATGCTATATCAAAACTATACTTCATCAAATATAGAAGTTATTTTTGGAAATGCACAACATCTTCAAAAATCTGTTTTTATTTTGAAGACATGAGCAAAATACTACAAAGTGTATTATGAAAGAACTCAGAAAGCACTCCAGGCAGTAGAAAAAGGACAAAGAGACATGTTGAGAATGTTGCCTTTATGCTACTACTGGCCATAAATCACACTCTGAACAATGACATTATTGAGTTTCTTTTTAGTTCCCTGCATGGTTATGACCTTTTAACATTCCCTTTACATAGTTTGAAAGAATAAAATTAGTCATTGTTCAAAATAAAGGTGACATATTAGCTATTTTAACTGAGGTGAGATGATATCTCATTATGTTTAGATGTGCATCTCCTTAATGATTGGTTGAGAATTTTTCATTAACTGTTTGTGCCTTCTCTTCTGAAAAGTCTATTCAGGTCATTTGCCTATTTTAAAGTTTTTTTTTTTCCCTTTGGATCATGCTTCTCATATATTCTGGATATTAACCCCTTGTGTCATGATGAGTACTTTGCAGATATCTTCTGTTATTCTGCATGTTTTCTCTTGACGCTATTGATTATCTCTTCTTCCATGTAGAAACTCCCTGTTTTGAAATAATTCAAGTTGTCTAGTGTATTTAAAAAGTTGCCTATCTCAATGTTTTGAAGGGTTTTCTTATATTTTCTTCTAATAATTTCGTAATTTGGTATCTTAAATGTAGCTCCTTGATCCATTATGAGTTGATATTTGAATAAGATGAGAATTTGCAAAAAGATAAAAGTATGACACGCTGACATGGATGCAGGAAAAGAAGAACTCTTATAGACTGTAGTTGGTAATGTAAATTAGCACAGACATGACCACAATAGTATGGAGGTTCTTCAAAAAACTGAAAATAGAATTTTCCTATGACCTAGCAATCAGACTACTTGGTATTTATCAAAAGGAAACTAAATCGACATATGAAAGAAACAATAGATATTGCTTTCCCACATCTATTGCAGCACTATTCCTAATAATAGCCAAAATGTAGAACCACTAAAATGTCCATGAACCTATGAAGGGATACAAAATTCTAGTTCATATACAAAGCAGGACCATATTATTCAGAAATAAAAAAGAGTTAAATCCTGGCATTTGTGTCAATGTGTATGGAACTAGGAGACATTATACTAAGTGAAATAAGCCAGGCACGAGTAGACAAATGCTACTCATTATTACTCAATTGGGGAAGCTACAGAGTTGATTACAAGGAAGTAAAGAGCAGAATAGAAATCAATGGATGCTAGGAAGTGGGGACGGGGGGGATTGGGATACGGTGGATAATGCATAACAGCACAGTTTAGGAAGGTATTTCTAATGTTATATAGCACAATAGAACTATAGTCTGCAACAATTAATTGCAGATTTCAAAATAACTGCAGGAGTTTGAAGTTTTCCAACATACAGACTGATAATATTTGAGGTTATAGAAGTACTAATTGACTGGGGATTTAGCTCAGTGGTTAGAGTGCTTGCCTCGCAAGCACGAGGCCCTGTGTTTGATCCCTGACACAAAAAAAGTACTAATCATCCAAATTTATTTATTACACATTGTGTACTTGTATTATATTGTAATATTTTACTCCTTAAATAAATACAAATTTTATATATCAACAAAAATAAATAAAAGTCAGTATGGTTTTGTTTACTTTGTCTTGTTATCTAGTACAATATTGTTTGAAGAAAGCTATTGGATCATTAGATATTCTTACTTTAGAGATATTTTGGGAAACCCTTGACCTTGTCCCATAAAATGAAAAATAGTCACAACCAACCCTATATTCATGTTCTCATACTTTCACTTCAATCTTCAGAAGTTCATCTTTAGGAGTAAAAACCTGAGCAGGAAGAAGTTGCACCACTGGACCAACCTCTAGGGCCAAAATTATTCTGATTTTGAGAGTTTTGGGACAGCTATTATATAATAATTCTCCGCTGAGCGACACAATGTAGTCAGGAGCTTCAGTAGAACTAAGTTGAAAGGATTATAAGTTGCAGATGCCAACCTAGACCCTATCAAAAGATGTGTAATTATATCAGGTGTTGCTTTTGTGTATATTTTGTTCCTGGTCATGGTTCTCTTGGAGCGTAATTGGCAATACTACAATACCTTTAGTACTAGTATTTATTGTGTTCATTTCTCCATTTGAATTCTAAAAGGAGGATGCTTATGAATTTGAATTGTAACTGTATTCTGTCTATAGTTTAGGCAGACTAGATATCAAACTTACTCCCAAGACACTGAAGATAGGTACATCTGCTTTTGCTACATAGAATAAAACAGTCAAAATAAGAAAACAAGAAAACAATAGCCATTTTCTTTTATTCCATTTTTTAGTTGCCTGGGTGTTTCTTCTCATGTACCTTTGCTTACCTGGAAGGGTGGCTGGTGGTTAAATGATTCCTCTAGGATGATCTCACATGCTAATACGGTTGGTCTATTGGATGCATCGCTTTCCTGCATGACCATCCATCTTCCAACAAGTTAGTCCAGTCTTCCTCACTTGCTGTGCACTAGTTTGAATAATGTCATCATCTTCCCAATTTTTGTTCACCTGGTCACTCAGAAGGGACTTTATTTAGATAATAGGCTCTTTGCTTGCATGATTAGATAAGATGAAGTCATACTTCATTAGAATAGGTTCACAATTTAATGGTTGGTATCCTTGTAAGAAGAAGATAAAATGTACAGAAAACAAAAGAGCAAGGAGAGGAAGTAAAGATGAGTGTGAGACAAATGAAAGTCAAGGAAAACCACAAGTTGCTGGGAGTCACCAGAACCAAGGAAAACGTAAAGAACAACTTTCTTGTCATGATTCATGGAAGGCAGCCAGCCTGCTGGCTTCACAATTTCAGCCTCTAGCCTTCAGAAGTCTGAGAATACATTTCTATTGTTTTCATCTACTTGGTTTGTGGCCCTTTGTTATGACAGCCCTGGGAAACTAATAGATGATATCTTCTGGTTTCCAAGAAAAAGAAAGTAAACAAATGTACAAGCACTTATCACACTTTCGTCTATGTCACATTTGCTAACAGCAACCCCTCGGCCCAAATAAAGGAATGAAATGGAGTCTCTGTTTCTTAATGAGATGAGTCAAAAGTCATATTGAGACATGGCCACATATGAGGAGAACGTGTGGGTATTTGTATTTC
Organism: Hystrix cristata; assembly: GCA_004026905.1. Lineage (NCBI taxonomy): Eukaryota > Metazoa > Chordata > Mammalia > Rodentia > Hystricidae > Hystrix > Hystrix cristata. The sequence continues at coordinate 30,938 of PVJO010015623.1, forward strand.
AGTCCCCCTGTGCACCTCGGAGATGTAAGGCCTACTGTAGAATCGATGGGTACCCAAACCTAGCATGTGACTGTCATGTGTTCTCACAGTGTAATCTTTCAAAAGTACTATGAAAGACATTCTTAGATTAAGTAATGAAAAAATTACCTTGAGTTGACCTTCTAGCTTCTTGGATTCACAAAACAGTCCTGTTCCCAGCAATGAACTAACACGCAGATTCTATGTGGACTCTTTGAATGAGCAGCTATGCCCTGAAACTTTCCTAAGCACCTTATCAATGTAAAGATCTCTCAGAAAAGATTGACCAGGAAAAATTTTGTAAAATCATATTTATGCTTCATTGTTTACTTCATTTTTGTCATCTTCTCAAAACTATCATTTTTATGAAAATGTATAAATAGCAGATTACAGAACATATTGGTTGTTGCCAATTCCTTTTGGGAGACTGATACATTAAGAAAAAAATAATTTCATAAATTTCTTGTATATGTTTGTTCAGATGGTCTGTACCTCAGTGAAATTTAAACACCAAAGAACTTTACTTTTTTGAAAATGCTGTAAGAGACATTACTAGACCAAATGAGAGAGGGAAAGGCAGGTGGGAAATTAGAAAAAGTAAATTTAAATCATGATGACTTTATGAATGTGTCAGCTGTACTGGTGGTGTGCAATAGAACACCCCTATTCTTCCAAAATACTCATTGAAATATTAGTGTCAAAGTGCTATTATATATACAGTTACTTTCTAAGAATCAAGAAAAAATTTCAACATATACATACAGTTACGGGCTAAATTATTAATAACAAATAAACAAGAATAAGAGGCACAAAGATATTCTTTGCATTGGCTTTGCTATTTTTATGTTTGCAAAATTGTTAAGTTTAAGACATGACACACCAGTGCTAATTTCTCTCTCTTTTTTCCCCCTCTCTGACATGGAACAAATGCTGTTCTGTTCCTCCCAAAAAAGGTAACACTGTCTTTTGTGGTAGGATTTTTATCAGGTTGGCTCCACTTGGGAAAGAGCAAGTTCTTACAGTTTCTCACTCATGCAGAGGGTCTAAGCAGGTGGACAATCTGTCTGTCAGGCTGTACCAGATGTCCCAGCTATTAAACTGATCTACTACCTAGTGCCCGCACTCTCTCAAAGGCAGGCTAGTGTGAGAGAAAGGCAGGTAAGTGAAATGTCAAGGAGACGGCAGTCAAACCTGGAAATCACGTTCTAGTCAACTCTCTAAACAACAGACGGATAAGAAGTAGAAGCATCATGTTCAGTGGCTCTCATTGACCATGAAGAGTTACTTTTTACATGTTAATAAATTACAGTATATATATTCATGCATCCTTTTTATCACAGCTGACAGTCATGCAGTCATGAGCGCAATGGTGAATAAGAAATACAGTCCAGGTCTTAAGTATCCTTTATTCAGTAACTAGCGTATCAGAGGTTCAACTCGGCATGGTTCAGAGGTGAAATGACTTCATTTTTTCTAATCACTGCCTTGTTGAATTTCACATTCTTATCTATTAATGACATCATGTCATGGAAATTTCCACAACTTCCCATTCATTCACAGTTATTAAAATTTGGATCATGTTATAGCTTAAATATCTAACCCATCCATGGCAGTTATTAAAATTTGGTGCATTTTAAAAATCCGAAGTTCATTCAGTTTAAAACTCATTTTCTTACCATACATTGCCTCACCCCCATCTTCTAACTGAGCCCTCGCCACTCTGCTGCAATGCGAGCCTGAGCCGAGATACTGTCTGTACATTGACGGTGACTCTCTCCCACACATCTCTGCTAGTCCACCTCATCTGTGGGCTTGTAACTGGAAAGAGGGAGACATAACTAAAATTCTTGTTAGTTAACCAGATAAGGTTTTAATGTTCTTACATAGACCACTTTGTTGCTCTCTAAATGGCAGCCCTGTGAGTTCTGGATCCTGAATTTAGAGCTCTAAAGAGAGCCAGATGGCTGAAGTTCAGCTACCATTTGATCCACGTGAAATTCTCACGGTGTTCCCAAACTGCCCACTGCCTGTGTGCCAGCTTACTCTAATTCTCTTCTTATCTTTTCAGACAGCCCCAGCAGCAGGATTTTGTGCCTCTTGCCCAAGCGAGTGCCCAACTAAACAATGCAAGGCTAATACTCTCCCCATCTGGGAGCCACCTCTAATCACATTGTGTCACCTTTCCTCTTGTTTCAGAAGAGAGAGCTACTATTTTTTCTGTCCATATACCTTGAATGATTTAAAATTCAAATCGAATTGTAACGTTCATATTCATTAGATTTCAGATACAACCTTTTTTCCTTTCATGTTCAAGTGCAAAAGTGTCCTAAAAATTCCTCATGGGGAGGGATGTCTGAACTCAACCACCTGATTGTATAATCAGCCCCTCTGCCACTCATTCTTATTATTGCTCAAGTAATGTCAGCACATGGATGAGTGGGGAGCTGGGAATTTCATTCTTTCTGGGCAATAATAAACACCTCCCTCAACCCTTCTACCCTCTCCCGTCCCCTCTACCTCCATCCAGTGGAAAAGTCTATCCTTGTCTGGTGGTAATGAGCATTGTGTGCTGTGTCTTCCTTTCCCTAATAGGTTGATGTTAGATTAGAGTAAGTCTAGTGGAGAGACAGGACTCCCACATACACTCTGTAGTAACTGGGATGGCTACCCCAGAATGTCACCCTGTGTTCCTGAATGGAGACTCAGAACTTCCAAACCTGCTCAGTGATAATGAGTAGTCCCTCTTCGTAGGTGTCGGGACTATATGCAGAAGACAAACATTCAACTCCAGCTGGCAGTAATAATCTGGCAGTACCCTTTCTCCACTGGAGCTGTGTTAGGAATCTTGCTTAAATAGAATATTTAAGTAAGATGCAGGCAATAGCTCTAAATTCCAGGTTCATTTTTTAAATTACTGTATATATCATACTAAGAACTACAAAAATAATTTAAGTAAAGACAGTTAACAGACAACAAAAAAGAGCTCTTCTTACTGACTCTTGCGTTGCTGTGACATCCCACTATCTACGGAAGAATTTGTTTTATGTTTTTAATACTTTCTTAGTACTTGGCACTGCAAGATGCTCCAGAATAACATTTATTTCATTCTCCAATCTTAAAAACAGCTATTTCTCTCCATTTGTCTAGGGGTTCCTAGTTCTTGTTATTGGAGAATTATATTAGAAACCAGGTTCTAGGTATAAGGCTTGCTCCTTGCTAATGGAATGTCATTCTTTTGGGGCCCTTTCAACAGTGAGAACAAAGAAATAAAAACGTGTGTACATTAGCATACACACACACACACACACACACACACACACACACACACACGTATTTCCACATTTAACTATCTTTAAGAAGCGAGGCATGAGTTCTTCCCAATGTCTTCAACTGAAATGCATTATCCTATGAATCGTTCTCATTTCCCTCCTTTCTTACGTATGAACTTTCTCCTAAAAGGAACAACTTTTATGAAAGATAGACAGAAACTTGAGAAACTGAAATTAACAGCCTTGGGGTTCAATTCTCTCTCTCTCTCTCTTTTTCTCTCTCTCCCCCAATTGTCTCTCTTTCCCCTCTCCCACCTTTCTCTCCCTCCTTCATGCTTCCCTCTCTCTCCCCCCTCAGTCTCTCTGTCTCTCTCTTTCCTCTCTTCTAGCCCTCAGTTTTCCTCTGTGTTAGAAATTAAACGTTGCCCCCTTAAATTAACTAGTTCTCAAGGAAGTGGCTTCTTTTCTCAAGGAGAAATACAATCATGTATCTGTTGGAATATTTGTAGAAATAGTTCTTTCTGTTAAAATAAGTCTAATTACTCCACAAAACTTAGGAGATTTAAATAAACATCCAATAGTAAAAACTATCAATATATCTTTCTTCTTTTTGTCTGAAGTAGATGATCAGTTGCTTTTACTGCTTGAGCTGCAGTTTAAGTATTATTTCATATCAATTGTGAAATTTATTTTTCTCATTCGAAAGTTTTATATTAAGTGAATTAAAACAATTTTTCACTTATTCAGTGAAAAATATTGTGTGGACTGTTATGGTCAAGGTGAGCAGGAACTCCCAGCTGGACTGAGTTGGTGTGGTTCAGGGTGTAGAGGATCCACCTGAGGATTGTTGCTGACACAACACAAAAGAGAACGGGAGCAGAAGATGGCAGCCGCCTCTTTCCCAGGAGAAGCTCTGTTGAGGCTGGTTCTCCAGAAGGGAACTCGGCTGTTCTGGTCACAGAAGGAGCTCGGGGCCTTGCTGTCATCTGGGATGGCTGCTGTTCACTTTGGGGGAGCTCTGATCATCTCCACTGTGAGTGTTGTACCCTGGCTCCAGTACAGATTTCTTTAGCCTTTTAGTGCTGACACAGATGTACATAGTACATTGCTGTGAGCTCCAGCTCTTGATTGGATCGTTCAGGTCTCCAGTGCATAGAGAGACTTTTGACACTCTTCCTGCATTTGGCTTGTGTGTGAATGTTGTAACTTGTAAATGTCTGTATTAAATCTGCTCTCTTGCAAACCATTGACACTAGAAAGGTGACTAATACAGACATCATCAAGGAAAATACTATACCAAATTTCAGGAGACTAAAGTATACGTGTGCAAATATTTACTGTGCCTCAATTTGATATGAATTTTGAAATTAGTTATCAATGAATTCATATTATGTAATAAATATTTCTGTATTCTTAACAATATCAAATTCTGTTCTCTTTTCAATGATATTTAAAGAGTTCTTATTAAGTAAATGAAAAAAATTGATCGTGTGACCTTAATCAACCTCAATGCAGACTATGATAGTCATGCCTGCTATTACTATTAGCCATTGAAGCCCCAAGTAATTTGTAAGTATAGAAAAGACACAGTATTTTTCACAGTGTAGGTCAGGCTAAGTAGAATAAACACAAGGTAAAATTTGTAATTAATTGTAATGAGGAGTAATTTGTACATTATCCTTTTATTACTTTATGATTTCTTTCTCATCTTGGGAAATTAACGGACTAATATTTAGGAATCTTTAAAATGAATCCTATAGTTTAGAGTCTTCATAGAAACAGCAGCTTTTATCGATTACTGGAGGATATATTAATTATGGTTTTCTGTGGTATAAGGGTAGAGATGAAAGTTGGGTATGGTGAGGAACCTTAGACTAGAAGCATTTATGTGTATTAATCTGAGAAAACATTTCCATTAGAAAACTTTTTGTTCTACAGCCCAAAATTTCTCAGAAGGTTATGTACAATGGAAGCCTGACCGCTATTCAATATTGGGTTTTAATACGTGATTGTTTTTAGTAATGTTCATGTTTGGAATGCTTTGAAGGGATCTCATTTACACAGACAAAATGTAATAAATGGATGAGACTATTTTGTAAATAGTAAGTAATTATATGGACTTGAATAGTTACATGGCTTCTACAGTACTCCACAGTAACATGTACAGATGAGTTCTTCCTTTTTACTGCTGACAGAAATAGAATTAGAGATAATTCAGATAAATAATTTTACTCAAAAAATTCCCTGGCATCAAAATAAGCATTCTCCATTTTAAAAAAGATATTGAAAGGAACAGCTGGTCCTGTACTTTGAAGATATCCCATTACACATGGCAAGAAGAAGAAAACAACTCTACTTGCAATCAGGCTCTTCAACATTCACAGTCACATATTTTGGGTTTTTATTTCACATTTTATTCTTCAACAATAACATTTTAGGCAAGGGATTATAGTGAAGAGGTAATTGGGTGAAAATAGTATAATTCTTAACCCTGCATGAAACTTTTATCATCTGGGCAGCACTGGGAAAATTATCCTTATTCTTTGGCTCTAGGTCTTCTCAACAATTAAACTCTGTCAGTTGAATATCATGACTTCTATACAATCTGTTCCTTTTACTTCCTCTATCTTCTTTTAAAATTGTATCTTTGTCTTTGGTCGGTCCAGTTTCAGTATGATGGGTCACTCTGTTTGTAGTTTCCTCTTGACTGGCTGTTATTTGGGACTGGTGATCCTTTTGGACTTTTTCTTTTTTGTGTCATCTGTTTTGGAAAATCCTTTGTCTTTGCTCTTTAATATTACTATGATCATATTTAGAAATCAATTTTGTGGTATGTTCAACTGTGTCATCACCATTACTCTACTGTATTCATGTATTCTTCATTCCCCTGTACATCATTCTATTTACTTAGTTTTTGTTTTAATATATTTTAGCTTTATTGAAATATAATTCATATATTATAAAATGAACCACTCAAAAATGTATAATTCAGTAGTTTTTATTTATCATATATTATTTATATAATGTAAATATGTTTCTCTATAGAAATATACATTTAATTATATATAACAAACATAATATATATACATATGCAATATGTGTGATATCTTTATGATAGTACATGACATATGTAGCTTCGCAAACTTCACCACTGAATTTTAGAATATTTCCATCAGCCCAGAAAGAAACCCCATAGTTATAACTTTTCACACTTCATTTCCCCCAAATTGGTCCCCATCCAAGTGAAACTACTAATTTAGTATCCACAGAAATCAATTTCCCTATTTTGGACATTTTATAAAATGGGATAATACAATAATAGGCTCTTTCTGGCTGCTTCTTTCAGTTAGCATAATGTATCATGCACCAGTTCTCTACTACCTTGTGTCGCCAAATCGTATTCATCGCACAGGTGTAGCACATTCATTTATCTATTCATCAGTTGATAGACCTTTGGGTTATTTTCAGTTTTGAGCTCTTATGTATAATGCTGCTATGAATATTTATTATGGACTGAGTTGTGTCCTCCCTAAACTATTGCATAATAGGGTCCTTAAAGAGATAATTTAAAATAAGTTCCTCACGGTAAATATTAACCCCATATGACTGATGTCTTTCTAAGAGGGTGACATTATGATACTCACAACACAAAGAGTTTCGGAAGACCTTATCGTGTGAAGAAACCAGAAGAAAAACACCATCGACAAGCAAAGAATGGGGCCTCGGAACGAAAAACACCTGTCTGCAGACACCTTGATCTCAGGATTCTAGAAAATACATTTCTACCTTTTAAGCCACTCTGCCTGTGGTATTTGCCATGGCACCCCTGAAACATGAACATACTATTGGCAAACAAGATTCCGCATGGATAAGTTTCAGTTATCTTGGATATGTATCTAAAAGCGAAATTGCTAGCTATATGATAACCCTGAGGATTTGAAGAATGAGACCAGACTGCTTTCCAACATGCCCTCAAACTTAAAATTTCTGTCAATAATATAAGTTCTGATATCTGATTTCCCACCATCATTATAATATTTTGTCTTTGTTAAAGCCAACGTAGTAAATGTGAAGTGGCATCATGTGGTTTTGATTTGTATTTCTCTAACAGCTAAGGATGTTGAGTACCTTTTGATAAGCTTATTGCCATTTGTGTATTTTCTTTGGAGAAACGTGTATCCAAATCCTTTTCTCTAGTTTTATATTTAGGTTATCTGACTTTTTATTACTTAGCTAAAAATTCTGATATTTTCCAGGTGCAGTTTCCTTATTAGATACATAATTCATAAATATTTTCTCTCATTCCATAGGTTGTCATTTCACTTTCTTGATAGTGTCATGGATAACTCAAGGTCATGAACTTTTTCTCTTATATTTTTGTCTTAGGTTTTTATAGTTTTAGATTTTAAATTTAGTCTATGATCTATTTTGAATTAATTTTGTATAAAATCTGAGGAAAGTGTATATAAACCTGGATTTGAAAGTGGATATCCAGTTCCCCAAGATAAATTTCTTGAAAAATCAGTTTTGTCCCCATTAAGTTGTCTCTTTCTTATTGAATATCAATTGACTATAATTGAGTGTTTATTTCTAGCCCCTATTTTCTTCTGTACTCTCCATATCTTTTCTCATGCCATACCCACAGTTTTATTTACTACAGCTTTGTAGTAAATTTTAAAATCAGAATTGTGTGTCCTTTGAATTTTTCTTCTTTTCAAAGAATGTAATTAGTTTTTCTGTGTCTTATGTACTTTCAAAGGAATTTTAGAATCAATCTGTCAATTTCTGAAAAAAGGTCATTTTAGATTTTGATAAGGATTCTAGATCAATTTGAAGGAGTTACCATGTTGGCAGTATTAAATCTTCTTTTTGTTCTACAGACATAGAATGCTTATTCTGCTTATTAAGGGTTTCTTTAATTTCCTTAACAATATTTTCTAGGTTTTAGCGTAAAAATTTTGCACTTTTGTTAAACTGATTTCTAAGGATGATGGAGTTCCAACATATGCCATTTTTTAGATCGAAGAGCTGCATTTCTGTGTTTTGCTTGGGGAGTATTTTTATCATCAAAGGGTGTTGGATTATTTCAAATTCACGTTCAGCAGCTTGTGCATATTTTTGTTCTTTCTTATACTGATATTATGTATGTGTATATTAATTTATATATATTAATTTTTATATATGCTAATTGACTGGGGGAGTGTTGAACATTCTTGTATATCTGGGATGAATCCCAGTTGGTCATGGTTTCTATTCCTTTTTGTGTTACTGAATTCAGGGTGGACTTTTACACTTTGTTCATAACAAATGTTACTTTATAGCTTTCTCTTTTGTGATTTTGTCTTTTTTAGTGTCATGATTTTGTCTTTTTTAGTATCATGAGTTGGATAATGTTCCCTCTCCTCATTTTTGAAACAGTTTGTGAAGAATGCTATTGACTCTTGCTTATACATCTGGTAGAATTCCACTGGGAAGCACTCTGAGTCAGGCTTTTTTTGTGGGGCTTTTTAAAAACTATGATTCCATCTCTTTGCTTGTTATAGACTTATTAATATTTTATTACAATTTTGGTAATTTGTGTCATTTTTGGTAATTTGTGTTTTTCGAAGTATTTATCTTTTCAAATAATTTTTCTAATATTTAGTATGTTTGTATCTGGCTTTCCCGATCATCCATTTATGTTTTTCTGAGCTAGATAATTCTGTCCCCCTTTTTGTTCATGATTTTAGTAATTTTAGTCTTCTTTCTTTTTTGAGAGGAATTTAGCTAAATAAATAGAGGTTTGTCTATTTTGTTCCTATTTGCAAAGAATTAACTATCAATGTGCTATTAACTATCAATGTACTTACTTTTCATCCTTTTAAAAATTTCTCTATTTTGTTCGTTTTCAGTCTTATCTTTCAGTCTTATCTCATCTTATCTTTGTTATTATTGTCTTTGTTATTTACCTCCTTCTTTTTCTAGGTTTAGTTTGTTCTTCTATCCCAGTGTTTCATTGTAGGAGGCTACACTATTGATCAGTTATTTCTTCTTTTTAAATGTAGATATTCAGAGATTTTTATTTCCCTTTAAGTATGTATTTAGCTGCATCTCTTCTGTGTGTGTGTGTGTGTGTGTGTGTGTGTGTGTGTGTGTGTTTTAATGAACTACTTTCTGGGGTACTTCATTTCATCCTGACATACTTCTTTTAACATTTTAAATGGATCAGGTAGCAAGGTAGCTGTGAATTGTAAGAGTAATGATTATTTGGGAAATACATATATATAGTAGGTATATATTATGTATATATGTACATATATTAATAATGTGTATATATTGTGTGCATATATTATGCATGTATATATTAATTATGTATACATGTACATAGAGAGCATGTATACGTATTACATACACAACATAATATATAATGTGTATATTACATATTCATTGTGTACGTATTATATATACATATATAATTATGTATATATATTAATATCTCCAATTCATGTGGTATATTTGTTGCAGTTAGTAAACAAATAATGATAGTATTAACATTTACAGTTCATTTAAATTTCCTTGGTGTTTTACCCTAACGTTCTTTCTCTGTCCCATATCCCATCCACAATAGTATATTATATTAACTTGTATATTTGCTTAGGTTCCTCTTAGCTGTTACAGCTACTCAGACATTCCTTGTTTTGAGTGACCTTGACAGTTTTGAGAACTGCTCATTACATGCATCATGGGATATCTCTGGTGCTTTCATGGGGCTAATGTCGTTCCTCAACTGTTCACTACCAAAAATGTCAATCAGTTCTGTGAACAGCTTTAATCTTGGTTCGCCATACTGTGTTCTAAATGAAGACTGTCATTTCCTTTGTAGAGGGCTCCTGAGCCTACATCTCATGTGGGCAAATCTCAATGGTGTTATTTTGGATCTGAGGGAGAGCGTCTTGCTTCTATTGCAGTCTGTGCTGTATGAGTTAGGGATTGAATAAGAATGGTTGCCCTTGTCTTCTTAGCATGCTTCTCTGGGCATGGAATCAATACTCTCAGTGAGCTGGGGATAGTACAATAAAGGAAGGGCTATTCTGGCGCACCTCTCCTGCAGTGGAGAGTCCATTTGTACATGGTGCCAGGTGTAGGAAGGGAGTCTCTGCTCTCAGCATTGTCATCTGCAGTCCAATCTCTGCTCCACAAAGGTAAGGAAATCAGGTGACCATGATCATCTTGGCCTCTCCACCTGGAGGGACACTTTGTCACCCTCAGATGGGGGTGGAGAGAATTCAGTCTTGGGGTTCAAATGCCAAAACCTGTATACAGTGTATTTTCTTGAATAAATGTCCTTCATTTGCTGTATAACGTGGTATACATTATATGATTTCTACTGACAATTTCCAGTGACCAGTGACTTTTATTTATATTTTTTAAAAGTGGAAGGAAGTGGGGTTTTTTATTGGTATATGTTTGTGATACACAATAACTACAGTCATCTAGGGGAATTAGTACACACACACATTAATCATTTTTATTTCTCCTGGGAAATAATTTTATACATTAAGAAATGTACTGAAGATATGTACTAATAAAAAATAATAAAAAAAAATTTCAGCGACTTTAGTTTGTTGCTTTAAAAAGTAGTTCTCATCAATTATGGTTGTTTTGCTGGGAAATGAGTCTATAAAGCTTCTCACTGTGCCATTCCAATAGTACATTCGCTTTTGTTTATTCATTTGTCCTCCATTTCTCTTTTTCACACTTTATGTATAACACTTTGACTTTTGAATTTTAATGACTGTGTGACTTATTTCTGGTAGTTCTTGAGTTCATTTGCAGGTGTTTAGGTTGATTTCTTATAGTTTCTAATTCTTGCATTTATTATTAAGTTTGCTTCTAATTACTTTAAACTTGGCCATTATAGTTTTTACATTTATTTACTATGATATCTAACATTTTAACCAGTTTTAAGTACACATTCAGTGGCATCAAGGACATTCATCTTGTTAGACTCTTGTTATTTAGTACCTCTTTCTTCTGTGTGCTAATTCTCCTGGAACACTATTTTTGTTCACAGTACCAGTCTTACTGCATTTTTTGGATGAAGTTTCAATGTCAGCTTCTGGTTTTCTTTCCAAACATAGTTTTGGAGAACACAATTTTTTTTAAAAATCTATAAAAGTTCTCTTTGTCCTGTCCTACTCCACACACCTAAATCTTTAAGAGGAAAGCAGTCTCTTGTATGTGCTCATCAATTCAAGTTTATCTAATTTAGATCTTTAGAAATTCTTCATAATTTATAAAACAGAGAAGTATATTTCTTTTTTTTTTTTTTGGTGCTGGGGATTGAACTCAGGACCTTGCGCTTACTAGGCAAGCACTCTAACCACTGAGCTAAATCCCTAGCCAGAAGTATACCTCTTATTTTCCAGGAAATGGTGATAAATTCATTTATCTTCATAGGCTTTGGATAATAATAGCACAATATAGTATGTGTTTGGTCTGGTATCTTGAAATTAATCTACAATTTATTGAAATTCCTATAAAATAAATTAATATGTGTAAAGAATGACCTGCCAGTAAGTTAGTCAGTGGTAAATATTTACTATATTGTGCCAGTGCAATCATTTAACTGAGTGGCAAATTGGAAAAATTAAGACCATCATGTTTAAGAGGCTCTTTTAACCATAAAGCAAACAAAATTGTAGATTTGACTATGTAAAAATTGGATAATTCATGCTTCGAAAATTCTGAAAGTAATTGCCAAGTACACATAGAACTGGAAAACTAAATTTAGAATCTTTGTTTTCATGCTGGAAATATTTAATAAGACCAAAGAAACAATGAAATTGTTTCAATGAAACAAGACCAAAGTAAACAACAAAATAATATTGATTGAGAAGAATTATTATTTGCAGAAAACATAGCAATATAGTTATATTGTACACAGATATTAGTTGACTAAATACATAAAATAATGGTAATTTTGTAAAAAGTACACATGAATATTCAAACATGTAACTTTCCTCCATAAGACTGAATATAAACGTATCATCAAATAAAAGTCTATTTGACCTATCGAAAACATAAATACCCAGAAAAAATATTAAAGATAAATACATAGGATTAATAAGAACATAAACTTTATTGTATCATAAATAAAAGAGTAAGTTGGAAATGTAAAATATACTGTTAATGGACAAAGAAAAATATTTTAAACATATCAGTTCTTCTTAACATACTTTATAAACATAACGTAATGCTATTTAAGACACAGGAGAAGAGATAATGATAGAACAGATTTTTATATATTACTCATTATCATTAAAATGAAATCCTATTAAATATGAGTAACAGGAATGTTTAGTTGTATTAAATATTAAAAATGAATGATACATGACACAGTAAAATTAGATTGATAAATTGGACTACAGAGTCTAATAATAGATATCAAGCTGGGGATGTTGCTTAGTGGTACAAGATATGTGAGGACCGAGTTCAATATTTCACACTGAAAAATAAAATAGATAAAAATTTAGAACATCTATTTCAATTCACACTAAGTGACCACAGATAACAATAATGTACTGCATATTTTCAAAAGGTAGAATATAGGATTTTATAATAAAGAATTGGTAACGGAGAAAATAGATATATTTAACTAATTTAAACATTATGCAATATAAACCTATATCGAAATATCATACAGCGCCCCATTAGCAGGTAAAGTTTTCACTTTTACACATTAAAAATTTAAAACACTCAAGAAAGAACTATGAAATAAATAGAAATCATTCAATAATTAAATATTATACAATTTCTCCACCTTTGAGCATGTTGTGAAACCTAGATGCGGTAAGAATATATAGCTACACTTGAATTCACATAATAAAATGATCTTCCTGGCAAAAATAACGCCACAATGTAAGTCAAACACAAATTTTAAAAGAAAAAATAAATGTAAAGTGGACAATGGGTAATGACATGCAACAATCCTTTTAAACCATAACCATACAAAGAATCAGTGCTTGGGACCACATGCTATTAAAAAGCTTTTGCACAGCAAAAAAAATCACCAATAGAGTAGGGCGAAAACCCAAAGACTGGGAAAAAATTTTTGCTAGCTATCCATCAGACAAAGGTCTAACATCTAGAATATACAAAGAACTCAAAAAAATTAAACCTCCCAAATTTAAAGACCCAATCCAAAAATGGGCAACTGAAATGAATAAACATTTCTCAGACGAAGAAATAAAAATGGCAAATAAATATATGAA
>PVJO010015624.1:0-44535 GCA_004026905.1 Hystrix cristata
AGCTCAGCCCAGGCAATTTAGTAAGACCCTATCTCAAAATAAAATATAAAAAGGGCTGGAAAGGTAGACCACTGCTAAATCCCTGCATTGAATTCCAGTACTGCAAAAACAAAACAAAGAGAAATAAGAAATGGAAGGAAAAAATGGAAACAAATCTTTTGTAAATAGGGAGGAAGGAGGGGTGAGGGGAGGGGAATGGGAAAAAAAGAAGCAACAAGATATGTCATGTACAGGTACAAATTCCCTATGATGAATGTTATCACTATGTACATCTAAAATGTACCATTAAAATAAAATTAAAAAAAAAAAAGAAACCAACCAAAACAGAGTCACTTACGCTCAAGTTCCTAGTCACCAGGCTGAAATTAAGCTATTTCTCTGACTCTTAGAAATCAGCATTAGAAGGGTGATAGCTGAGTTCTCCAAGCAGGCTAGTTGTGACGGAAACCGTGAAGTAACCTCGTGTAAATTAGTCAGCTCTATTGTTCTGGATCCCTGTCCCTGACTTGCAAGGAAAGTAACTGGAAATAACACTTTTCGTTTCTGCTCTCTTCAGCATTTCCTGTGTACACAACAAGCTTGGTTGCTCTGAGGAGCAGAAACTTCGCGCTACTTCACGCGGGGCAGCATTGTCCCCAGTCCAGAATAGGCCATAAAGCCAGCTGAGGTCGACTGTATTTTGTCCTGTGACAGAGGACAGATCTCAGGTCCATAATCTGAAGAAATTAACAAAAGAAATAAAATCCACCCAAAGCAATCAGAAGGAAGGAAAAACAAAAGTTAGAGCAGAAAGCAATGAAACAGAAAACAGGAAAACAACGAGGAAAATCAGAACAACAAAACCTTGTTGAAGGCTGGCTGGTGGAGAGATGGAATTTAACACACAAGTTGTTGGTGAAGGAACATCTTTGGTGACACAGGGTAGAAGACACAGAAAGCCTGCAAGTTTGTTTTCCACCAAGCAGTCCCCCAACTCTGACTACAGAAGTTAACATCAGATTCCACTGGTTAGAGGCCTCAGTCCCACGACCGACCCCACTTGAGGCTTCAAGTGCTAAGGTGGTTTCCAGGCTAACCGCGCTTCTGCCAGGCCAGCCGCGGACTGCGGTTTCCAACAACCTGCTGCCAGGTTTGGTGATTTTCAGGGCACTCAGAAACTCAGACAGCACTCTGCCGATACGTGCTTCTTTATTATAAAGGGTTTCACTCAGAAGAGCCAGGTGGAAGGGACGCTCAGAGCAAGGGGAGAGAGGACGTGGAGTGTGGTTTCCATGCAACTCCTGAGGTTGCCCTCTGGCACACTTATGGGTGCGTCTGCCAGAGAACTCACCAAGTCTCCTCATTCAGAATTCTTACAGGGGTCAACCTCGACGTCCCATCCCTGGAGATAGGTGGCCGAGGTTGAAAATTTCAGTCCTCCAGCCTCCAGTCCTCTAGCTAAGCATCCGGTCCTTCTGTTTATCAGTCCCATGCTGAGCTCATCTAAGGTTCTTGCCTTCTTTCACCCCATTAGCATAAATTCACATGTGGTCAATAGGGCTGATCGGAATAACAGAAGACCCCTTATCAGTCAGGAAAGCAGACAAAGACCTAATATACTTTTTAATTTTGCTACAGGAAAATCAAACCAAAAGTCAAGTGCAGAAGCGGAGGCCTGACAGCAGCCGCGGTAGGCCGCAGAGAGAGCCCTGGAATCTGGGTGGTCCTCCAGAGGCACTCCCTGCTGGCCCTGCGTGGTCAGACCGTCACTCTCCGCGCAAACGGGAAGTGTATTGGGATGCTGGAGAAGCAGGTCCCCACAGCAGAGTCCAGGTGGGAATGGGCTGATATGTGACAGTGACCTCCAAGAGGGCTTCTAGCGGCCCGGGTAGGATGCCTTCCTGGAAGACCAATCTTGGAGACCCACCCACCTCAGGGTGGGAGGGAACCAGGTGTTTGCACACCAGCCCAGTTACTGACGAACTGAGGGATTAATTCCGTGATGCTCCCAGCCTGCAGGATGAGCTAGAGCAGCCAGAGACAGTCCCCAGGCTGAGGGGTGCAGGGCGGGTGAGAGGAAGTGGAGCAGACTGAAAGACAGCACGCAGAGGCGGGATCCAGCCGTACAGGGCCGTGCAAAGCTGCTGGTCTCGGGAGGGCGGAGAACAGTGGGGAACACACCCCGCTCCTGAGTGTATCCCGCACCACCCCAGCGGGCCAGAGCCGCCACCACCAAGCCAGAGGGAACCAGGGCCACAGGAGGGAGGAGGGCAGTGGCTGAGCCCCCAGAGAATGAGAAGGGCCACAGAGACTTGGAGAGCTGTTGTTCACCTCAAGTGCAACAGACAAGGAGAAGGAGCTGGGGTCCGTGTGGGTAAGATGCGGCCGCCTGCTGGCGGTGCTTGGGGTTCGGCGGAGATCCTGGACATCAGCTGTCACAGCAGGAGATCGTCGTCTTCTTACCGGTCCAGAAATTGCTGCTATCACATTTGCCATCGTCCTTGAATTCCGCGCAGCCCTCCCCCCCCGATGCTGTTGGGCGCTCCTCTATTCCAGTGCTTTCTGGAGCTGCAAGTGCATCCACACTGTGTCTCTGCCCAGCTCCGCTGTGTGAATCATATTTCTAGCGCAGAACACTCAACGCCTCCCCATCTGTCCTGCATGCATGTGACAGACATGCCTCGTTCTGGACACCTATCCGCCTGCCTACGTCTCCTGGCTGCGGTGTGACCGGCCCTGGCTGTATCTCCCGCTCTAGGGGGCCTTTCCTCCGACGGTGTGATTTTACAGTACAAACCGACCGATCTGGAGCCCGCATCGCCGCCACTCCCTTCACTGTGCTTTTACAATCTGGCCACTCTGCTCCTGCTGAGAGCCAGGTACCAGACGACTGGGCACAATCCGGCATCGTAGAATTCATTTGCATAAAAAACAGGCCAACCCTAAGCCCGCCTGGCCTGCCTCATCTGTTCCTTCCTATAGACGCCACAGCAAATTTCGTGCTCACCGCTCCCCACCCTCTGTCCGCATCTGGTCCTCTTCCTTCCTCATGTGGACCTCTTTGGTGTTAGGCATCTTCCCCATCTTGGGAAGTGCGAGTATAATTGTCCATCTCTTCAAACGCAATAGTTCTCTAATGTTTTTTCTTATGACACCTCGGATTTTCCATCAGTTTGCCGTATTTTAAGTCACCCACCCAGGCTGCAAGCCCCTCCCACAGCCTCGATGTTGGAATTGTAGGCACCTGCCATCCTATGTGCAAGTGGGTATAAAACTGCCTTTCTCACCTCGGCCAGTGTTGGTTAGGTCCGGGAAGCCAGGGAGTGCTGAGGAACTGAAAGTGCATTCAGAATTTCAAAACACCACTGAACTCTGTGGGCTGTTCCCTTCTCCTACCTCTCTGACAGAGGCGACCCATCCCCCCACCGTCATGTGGCTTCCTCCTTTGGATCTGAAAGCTCCAGCCAGGTGATGCCTTTCTTCTTAGAAATCGCCTTCAGGAAGTCCTGGAAGGGAGCAGAAGACATCAGGAAGGAGCTCTGTGCCCCATCTTCTAACTTGCAACTCCCTAATCTCTTGGCAGGAAGTTCTACTTGAAGTCTAACCTTCAGCCATCTACAGTATGAAGCCATGAGCCCCCAGTGTGCTCAGGCGGTCTGGGCCCCTCTCGCCTCTAGATGCTGTGGACAGATGCACTTGACTGGCATACAGATGTGCACAGCTGGCGTCTCACTGTGCGTTCGGTCATATCACACGATTATACATACAATGTGCTCTGAGGTCATCCATAAGACTTGCTCATGAGAGGGTCTAATGTGCTGGAGACAGCGTACGAGTTCATGGCGGCTGCTCACGCACATCACCTCTTCTCAGCTCCGGATCGAGTGAGAGCCTGTTCGTTTCTCGAAGTCAGCCATGGTGGGAATAGTTACCTCTGCGATATTGGCAAACATGCGTCTCAGGACTTCCCTTTTCCCCTAGTCAGCAAAGTACTAAACTCCTCCCCACACTCCTCACATTACAGGTGTTCTCTAAAGCGGTATTCACACAAAGAGCTCTGGAGTGTCTCCTTGCGGGGTCCTTGGCCCCCACTCACGCCACTCTTCTCCTCCCTTTCCACGAGGAGGAAGCAGCCCTGCACCTGGAAGATGTAGGTCTGAGCAACCATCTTTCCCAGATGCGTGTACCAGACCACGACAGGGCACCCAGTTTACTTTCCGTGATGACTAGTTGGGCTCCCACTTTCTTGCAGGCCGTGACGGAATTCTGCCAGTTCTCCTTGGGAGGAGAAGTAACAGTTTCCCTGGGAGAATTTCCAGCCTCAGCAGCAGGGGCGGCACGGGCGGGCTGTGGGGGGAGGCTGGCCCCATGTTTCTGCGTTCCACTCCATGTCTGTCCAGTCTTTAAGCTCTGGAGAGCCAGAGCCCTCATTGATACTGCACCTTTGGGAGCCACTTCCCTCTTTACTTCCCGAACTCCTCCCCTACCCTGGGGAAACCTGGCCCCATCTTCTCCAGATTGGAAGATGTAGAGGCTCTGAAGTTCAGAATGAAGGCCAGGAGACTGGCTTAGTTGAGCAACTAATGTATGCAAGGTCCCCTGTGAACATCAAGTGACTCTTACCCTGCATTCCCATTTCCAAGATGAGGAAACTGAGATCCAGGTAGGGCTGGAGGCTGATGCAAAGTGACACCATCACTCTCAGGCCAGGACAGACTTGCTTTCTGGTCACTTACCAACTCCAGTCTTCAACTGGGTCTGTTCTTGGTAGATTTTTTCTTGCTTTAACTGCTCCTGCTCCTTCTCCAGTTTCTGGCAGCTGGCAACTTTGGAGACTATGCCAAGAAAAATGCAATTATTAAACACCTACTGGGTGCCATGACCTGTACTTGGTCATCAGGCGCATATGTGAGAGCTAACATCTCATGCGATCCCATTTGAAGCAGAGGATCCTGATGTACAGAAAAGGCTGAACCCCAGGGTAAGTAGAGTCAGTATCCCCTCCTGCTCCACCTCCCTTCCCTCCCTGCCAGCAGAGGTGTGCGGGGCCCAGGGAAGCTCCTGGAGACCTGGAGAGCCCCAGTCCGGATTCCCCACCCTACCTTCCCTTTGGGTGTGGCTTCTCCAGCCAAACGGCAGATCAGGGCACCCCAGTGCCAGGTCCTGCCTGACCCTGGACAAGGATGGCCACCAAGAGCCCAACCAAAAGCACCAAGGAGACCAGCCACAGTGCCATGGTGACAGACCCTGAGGGAGAATGACAGGTCATTCTAGCATGTGGTCCAGAGCTCAGCCTGGCCCAGTGATGGCCTGGCCACCAGCCCTTTCTCCACAGAGCATAAGAGCCAGAATCCCACTTCCACCTCCCCAGGACCCAGGAATCCGGAGCCCCCCCCCACCTCCCCAGGACGCAAGTGTGTGAAAGGAGCTATCCACTCTCACTCAGCCTCTGCCTGCAGGACACCTGAATCTGGATGTTGGTCGGAGCCTGAGGCTTTTAACACAGCATCTGCTGCCGCTGGTCATCAACTCCTGCTCTGAACCGGCACAGTTAGAGCCCAGCAGGTGGAGACCTGAGCCACCCTCTGCACCCCTCCCCGAGCTCCCAGGGTCCCCACTGGGCCTTACCCAGGGATTCCAGTTCCTCGGAGTCGCTCGTGGCCACCACTGTCCCTCCGTGCCCGGGCCATGGCTTATATTTCCCACTCCCTGTTCCTCACCCTGTCGATGTACTTTCACTCAGGAAGAGAAAGAAGGAAATGGGTGGAAACCTGAGGAAGCTAGAGCTAGGAGCTTGAGCATCTGATGCAGCATATAACCTGCCAGACCGTCCAGGAATTTCAGGGAAGGGTCGGGAAGGTTTGGGGTCCCTAGCACAGAGAGCGAGCCCACTCACGGCATTGCAAGCTGTGGGGCGCCATTCGCAGAAGACTCAGCTCGTAAAGTGAGGCTCCTCCATCGCTGCTCCTCCGCCTGAGGGACAGTGTTCCCAAAACAATGCTGCCCTGACCGCCAGCCCTGCTGTCTTGATCTGCTGAGGCCTACAATTATGGTGCTTTCTGCTGACTTTGACTGTGGGGTGGATTATTATTGCTTCTATTTACTTTTGTTTGCTAGAGTCAAACACTTTTCCTTTTTGAGTGGGGGTGCTGGGGATCGAACTCAGGGTCCTGTGCTTGTGAGGCAGGCACTCTAACCACTGAGCTAAATCTCCAGCCTCTGAAAATCTTTTCTAACTGATTTATATATTCGAAAGCTTAATCTCCCCGGGATGTTGTAGATAATCTCCTGTCCACCTTCCAGTGGTGAGAAACTGAAGCACAGTAAGGTTGGGTTGCAGGCCCACAGTTCCAGGCCTGGTTAGTGGTGAAGCTGGGATTTGAACCTACACAACGTTCTGCACTCAAGGGCAAAAAGTCTCTGGACCACTTTATTCAGGAGTGTCTGAAACTGGAAAGTCCCAAGAGGCCACCAGCAGGTGAGCGAAGGAAGAGGTTGTATATTCAAGACTGGAATACTACAGGGCAGAGGTGGTGACTCTACAGCGTGCATGTTATTTGTTTTTCTTTTAAGACAAAGGATGCTAGTATATGAGTTGTTTTTTCTAAACTAAAACCTCAGTGTTCACATTCAATTGCAGTGTTGGCACTTTGTGATAAATAAGTGGGTTTTGGATAGCAGTTTGGGAGCTCATCTCTGAAGGGTTCGCCATCACTATAGGGCAATGAAAAAGAAATCTACAGATCCATGCCGCAACATGCGTGGATGTCACAGAGGAGCGAAATAACCCAAACATAAAGGGTAAGCGCGGTACGACTCTGTTTTATATGAATTTCAAGAACAGGTAAAATTAATCTTTGATGAAGGTTGGAAATGGGGGTTACCTGAAAGAGGTGATGGGGAGTGGCCGGGAGAGGCTACAGATATGTTTCCCGTGAACTAGAAATGTTCTATTTTTTGATCCGAGAGATGGCTACCGCCTGGGTGCTTTGATTTATTTGTGTCTTGTCTTGGCTGTTTAAGACTTGTGCTCTGTGTTGTATGTGTATTACACCCCATTTTGAAAATTAAAAAAAATGAATGCATCATCATGAAATAGTTTTTGCTTAATCTTTACTTTGTAATTATTTGCACACATGTTTTTTCTTAGGAAAAATTTAAATTTGCCAGCATGTCGCAAAAAACAGTACAGAGGTTCACTTATTCCTCTAACTCAGGTTCCCCTAACGTTGACCTTCTGCATGTAAGATGTGTGTGCAACAGTGAAGGTACCAATGTTGATTTCTTAGTAATAACAAATGCACACAGCAAACTGTCCATGTTACTTGGACGTCACGGTCTTTTCCTAATGCCCTCGTTCTGTTCCTGAACCCATCCCGGATGCCGTATTCTGTGTAGACAGCTGGGCTCTGTAGGCTCTTCCATGATCTGACAGTTTCTCTGACTTGCCTTATTTTGACGAGCGTCAACATTCTGAGGAGCGCAGGTCCGATGCGATGTAGACCACCCTCGATGTGCCAGTGTCCAGGGTTTTCCTCGCGGCGGCCGTGAGGTTATGAATGTTTTGGAGGAAGACTGCCAAGGTGAGGTGCTGTTCTGGTCACATCCTCCCAGCAAAATACAGGCATCGTGATGACTTACCCCGGAGGAGGCAGAGCTTGGGGACTGCTGAAGTGGGGTTTGCCATATTTCTCCACACACGTCCATCAAGATCAAATAGTTATTCAACAAGGACATAACACAGGGAGATAAAATTGACTAACACACCGCACGAAACATTTTGAATAGAAAATCCACAGTAGTACTTGTGAATAAAAGACTGAAAGCATTTGGTATTAACCTCACTGCTTTGTGCTGTATATGTTTAAAAAATAGTCAAGTGGAATGAGAATGAAATATCCTCAACATAATAATGGTGTCCAAATTATAAGTAGAAAGCAAAAGAAAAGATAGATAGTAGGAAGTAAGGAGACAGTGGAAAGAGGACCAAGAGATGGAGAAAAGGGGAAGGAAAGGGGATGAACAAAGGAATTAGAACATGTTATGTACATGCACCAGCTCCACACAAGGCATGTAAACATGATGCTCTACAAACATGGGCTAATAAAGATAAAGAGCCCACAGCAAACTTCAAGCCTACTGGAAAAATGTTAGTTATATTCCCATTGAAATTGGGAAGAATGAAAAGAAAATCCACAGACTGAGAGAAAATGCTTGCAGGTCACCTAACATATAAACATCTCATATCCAAAGTACACACAGAGGGGCTGGGGATTTAGCTCAGCGGTCAGAGTGTCTGCCTCGCAAACACAAGGCCCTGAGTTCGATCCCCAGCACCAAACAAACAAACAAACAAACAAACAAAAAAAAACAAAGTACACACAGAAATCCACAAACTCGATGAGAAGAACATAACACACCCAGTTTTAAGTAAGCGAAAGTACAACTCAAGAACAGAAAAAGAAATTAAAAATGGACAAAAGACTCGAATAAACATGTCTCCAAAGAATATACACAAATAGTCAATACGGGCAGGCTAGAAGTGCTCATGATCATTTATTATTAAAGAAGTTAAAATCAAAACCACTGTGAGAAATCACCTTGCACACATTTGGATGTTTGCTGTAAAAATAACAAATGTAGGGCTGGGGATTCAGCACAGTGGTGAGAGTGCTTGCCTAGCAAACAAGGCCCTGAGTTGGATCCCCAGGAACCCCCTGGGAAAAAAAAAACAAACATTGGCTGGATATAGAGAAATTGGAATGCTTGTGCATCATTGAGGGCCGTGTACAATGGTGCAGCTGCTCTAGAAAACATGCCACTTTCTCAGAAAATTACAAACAAAATCACCATCTCACGAGAAATCCCAATTCTGAAAAAAATGGAAAGCAAGATTTCAAAAAGATTTTCGTGCCCCCACATTCAGAGCAGCATTATGTATTCGCAATAGCTTAAAGGTAAAAGCAAACAGAACGTCCACCGTGAAGAAATGTAATCTCCCTCGATAGGACTATTAATCAGTCTTTAGCAAGGACGGGAATTTCTCACTGAGGTATTACAGATACACTATACCAGGGAAGAACCTTGAGGCCATCATGCTGAGTGAAATAAACCCACTGGCACAAGACAAATACTGCACTGTTCCACTCAAAGGTGATCTCTAACATAGGCACGTTTATAGAGCCAAATGGAACGGAAGTTGCCAGGGGCAAGGGTAAGGGGACTGGGAAGCGAATGTTTAATTAGTGCGGAGTTTGAGTCTTGTAAAATGGAAGAGTTCTGCATACAGATGGCAAACAACAGTTGCAAAACATTGTGTGTATACTTCGTGCCACTGAACTGTACCCTTACAAATGCATTAGGTGGCTTATGTTGCACTGTGCAGTTAACTACAATCAAAATAACATTTTTATGGAGCAAGAGATTTGAACAGTACTTCCCAAAAGGAAGTAAGCATATGAAATATCCTTGTCAATTGTGCTTAAATACCTCCCACTCGACCCACTGAAAGTGTGTTCATCAGGTTTTCATTACTAGGACAAAATACCTGAGGATGACAGCATAAAGGAAGGGATATTTATTTTGGCTCACAGTTAGGAGGTGTCAGTCCATGGCCAACTGGCTCCACTGCTTTTAGGACAGAGGCAAGATTGAAACAATACAGTGGCAGGGCTAGTGGAGGAACGCTGCTCACCTCATGGTGCCCAGGCAGAAGAGGCAGAGAGAGCAAAAGAACCGGAGCAGAAGGGCCAGGAGCAAGGCAGAGCCTTCAAACCTGGGACCACAGTAGCCTGCTTTCTCTGAATTTGTCCCACATCTGAATAGCCTATTCAGCTACAACCTAGTCAATAGAGTAGTCTATCATACTGGGCCTCAGTCTCAGGTCTTATTAAGTCTTGGGCACGTGACAACAGTTTCAGCCTTGGTAAAGACTGACTTTTAGACAGTAGGAGAAACACCTTTCTAGGAAATGAATTACACTCATATTTTACAGGTAGCGGACAACATACAACCAACAGGACCCTCTCTCTTCCTCTCGCTCTATCTGTCTCTGTCTGTCTGTCTCTCTGTCATGCACACACACATACACAAACATTCAATTCAACTATAGAATATCCAGAGCACAGTTTTCTCAAGTGCCCACCAAGCATTCACCAATGTAGACCATGTCCAGGCACATAAAATAATCCTCAATATGTTTAAATAAATTTAATTTGGGGAGTATATTCTCTTATGAAAATGGAATTATGTTCATGAGCTCTCTGTCGCCATAACGAATACTCGAGATAATCAACTTATAGAGAAGAAACATTTATTTTTATTCACAGTGGGGGAGGTTCCAATGATGAGGTGCATCTGTTGCTTTCAGGTCTCTGGTGGAGTCGGCACATGGCAACCACGGGGAGCACACGGTGGAATAAAACTACTCACTTCGTGTCCAAGAAGGGAAAAGGGAGGAAGGGGCAGGGCTGGGTTCCACTACCTGCTTCTAGGGCGCATCCTCCGCACTCTGGAGTCCTCTCACAAGGCAACACATCACGAAGGCTCTCACACCTCCCAGTAGCACCACGGGCTGGGTACAAAGCCTTTACCAGGCGAGCCTTCGGGAGACATTCTACTCCGAGACTACTGTAAGGGTCTGGTGAGAAGTCACTAACACAGACGTGATAGCACATTCTCTAATGCTGGAAATAAACACCTTATACTGAAACGATCCACTCTTCAGACAACAAGACTCGAGGGACATAAAAATACCTATAAGTCAGTTAAAATGAAATAGAAGTGTAAATATGTGTAGGATGCAGCCAAAGCAGTGCTGATAAGGAAATTCATAGCACTAGAAATGCTCTTCTACTTGGCCTGAACAGCCAGGCTACAAAGCACAGTGGAGTTGCTCATGCCACCTGCGACTAAGCTGTTTACCTGATCTTCCAAGATACTAGGATTAGGGAGATAATAGCTAAATTTTCCAAACAGGCTAGCTTCAATAAAGCTGATACTCAAGTTCTTTTCACCTTAATCCTTAAACAAAAAAGAAAACTTGAAAGAACTGTAGGTAAACTACGTAGTTGCTTGTCTACTATTCTGTCTCCCTGTTCCCACCCTACAAGGAAAGTAAATTGGACACACTCAACCCACTTTCAATTAGTCCTTCTTTCTTCAAGCCCTTCTCTGTCTATGCAAAGAACCTGCAGCCGGGAATCATAGTGTCCACCTTCGAGCCTGGTACCCAGGAGGCTGGGGTGAGCGACAACAGCAAGTTCAAGTCCAGTCTGAACAACATAGTGGTGATGCCCTGTCTTTTTAAAAAGAGAACCTGGCTTGCCTGTATCACTGGAACATTTACTCTACTCCAGGGAATGAAGAATTGCAGAATTCTAGACTCGAACCCGAAGAAAACTCAATCTTTAAATTGTTGTACCTTTATGGTGTAACAGCAGAAAGATTAAAAAATCAGCTATCTAAGTTCCTTCCTCAAGAAACTAGAAAACAAAGAACAAAACCAAATGAAGGGAAGACTGAAGGAGAAAATAAGAGCAGAAGCCAACGAAATGGAATAGAAGAAAACGGGAGAAAAATCACTTAAACAAAAAATGATTCTGAGGTTGACTATGAGATGGAATTTAGTGTGCAAGTTGTCTACGAAGGAGATCCTTCGGCTCAACACAGGTAGAAGAGGCAGGAAGCCTGAGGTGTATCTTTTACACCAAGCAACCTCCAATTCTGACACTAACTACTGGAAGTTAGCATCAGATTCCACGAGCTGGGGAAGCCAGTTCTACAAGACTGACCTACTTCAGATGCCAGGAAAGAAGCTTCTCAGGACCCACATTTCTTCTGGGTCAACCACAAGTTGGAGGTTTGAACAACTCTGTCTTGGGTTTGGTAATTTTCCAGGTAAGTCACAGAACTGAGAAAAACATTTGTTTACATTTACTGGTTTATTAAAAAGGATACAACTCAGAAACACCCAAATGGAGAAGACACAGAGATCAGGGAAATAGTGAGGAAATTTCATGGCACTTCCATGCCCTTTCCAAATGTGCCACTCTCCAGAATCGCCTATGTTCGACAACCTGGGGAGTCATCAAGTCTCATTGCAAAAGGGTTTTTACAGAGTTCAATATCCAACCTCCATCCTCCCTGGAGATGGGTAGATGAAACAGAAAGACCCAAGTCTAATAATTTACTTGGTTTTTTTGGTGACCAGCCCATCTTGAGATGTCCCAGTCCCCACTCAGGTCACCTCCCTAGCATAAATTCAAGCACGGTCAGAAGGACTCATTAAGAATAGCAAAAGACACTATTATAATTCAGGAATCCAGACAAGAACCAAATGGCAATTGGCAGGAGGGTAAGTCAAGCACAGAAGGCCTGACAGCAGCCGTCAATGACCATACTGGTCGCTCTTCAATAGTCCTTCAGTGGTGCCCCACGCTGGCCCAACATAGCCAGATCTATATCATCCTGCATCTCATTCCACGCAAACTCCTCTAGGAAGCAGCTTGACTTTGGAGCTGCAGCTCCCTCCGGCTATAGCTCTAGCTCCCTGTAGCACAGTAGGTGGGGAGCGATTGGCAGATGGCAGCTGCCTCCAACAGAACTCACAGTATGGGGTCAACATGTCCTTTCTTGAAGAGAGATCTGGGAGGCCCACCTGAAATCTGGAAGTTGGTTCGCTAAGAAAGGAGCCAGGATGTTCGCACACCATCTCCATAGAGTTATTGGTTGACTGGGGGAATCAATTCCCTGATGCTTCCGGCCTGCAGGATGAGCCATGGCAACTAGGGAAAGTCCCCGGCAAAGGGTCACAGGGGAGGTGATGGGAAGTCCAATAGATGGAAAGAAAGCATGGGGGGGTGGGATACGGCCTCAGGGGATGCAGCAGCAATGCCCACGGCAATGCAAACCCTGTGATCTCAGCAAAGAGCAGAGAAGAGATTAACACAACACATCCAGCCCCCGAATGTGTCCCAGGTTGTCTTCAGAGATGGACCAGAAACACGGCCTCAAAGCCAGGCGGACAAAAGGCTAGCAGGGACTCAACTCCCCAGGGGATGAGGGATGTGAAAGAGTCCCAGGACTATTGTTAAACTCTGGACGCCCACGGAGAGGGAAAAGGAGCTCACGTAAACGTGGGTAAAGCTCTTCCACCCGGCGGGGACGTTTGAGCTGCTGAGACTAAAGAGAAAGACCGGACTTCACAGGTTGGGGCAGGAGGCTGCAACCTTCTTGCAGATCCAGAATTTCTCAACTTCACATTTGTCATCGTTCCAGCCGTCATCTCTAAATTCGGCACAGTCTTCCTTCCCATCATTGTTGGGCTCCCCCGGCAGCCAATACTTTGTTGAGCTACAAAACCCATGAGAGTGTGATCACCTCTCCCAGGTCCCCCCACCACGTATTTCAGGCTCCAGAAACTTGGCATTTTCACATCTACCCTGCATGCACATGGCAGACATACTTTGTTTTGGACAACCAGTGACACGCCTGAGTCACTTGTCCTTGGCCCCGACCCTTCTTCTCATGCTTGAGAAGCGGCCTCCTCTTGAGGCTGTGATTTTGAGGTACAAACCACCCAATCTAGATTACACCCTTCCAACCACTTATTTCACTTATTGGACTTTCGCTCTCTGGGCTGCTGACTGTACATCTGCCAAGGGCCAAGTACCAGGCATCCAGGGACGACACCTACACTCCAGAACCCACTTACATGGAAAACACACTAACCTAAACCCACTCACCATGTCTCAGAGATTCCTCCCCCTGGGCACCATGCTGAAGGCTCTTGTTCACAGTTTTGCCACACTCTACCCCCTGACTAGCCCTGGTCTTTCCCCATTTGACCTCCTGTGATGTGATATATACTCTCTCTCGGGAAATATGGGCATAAAAGCTGCCCTTTTCACAGGAATTTCTCCTGAGCTTTGGCCTTAGGATATTAATCTGCTGTGCTTTCAATCACACCCCAGGCTGGGAACTCCGCCTGCATCTCTGATGGCGGTATTTTAGGCACCCGCCAGCCTATCTGCATGTGAGCAAGAAGGCCACCTTGCTCGAGTCCGTAAATATCACAGACTCCTATGACAAGGGAGCAGGGCATGGGGAGGGACCAAAAGTGTATCTAAGCCAGTTCCAGAACCGAGCTCATGCTACAGGATGTTCCCTTCTCCTCCGGTCTACCTGAACCACAGATGCGAACCATCCACCCAGTGCCATACGCCTTCTTTCTTCAGATCTGACAGTCCCATCCAGGTGGGGCCTTTACTCTTCGCATTCAGCTGCAGGAAGCTCTGGTGGGGGACAGGAGGAGTCAGGAGGGAGTTCTGCCCCCAGTTTTCCAGGTAGAATCTCGCTGACCTCTCGGCCAGAAATTCTGCTTGCAGTCTGACTTTCAGCCTTCTGTGGCACTAGATCATAAGCTCCCTCGTGTACTTAGGAGTTCTGAGTCCTTTCCACGTCTGTACCGTATTGGCAGATGTGCTGTGAGTTGCACACAGAACATGCACTATTGATCTCTTGTGACATGCACTTGGAGATATACATGTTTGTCTTTATAACATGTTCTTGGAAACTTGGTGTTTTCACCCGTATTCTGCACGCATATAGCAGACAGGGCTTGCTTTGGACACGTGTGAGTCACTTCTCCTTGGCCTCTGTCCACGCCAGTTTACTGGACTGAATGTGCCAGAGGCAGATCATACCAGCTCACGACTGGGGGTCACACCCATCATCTCTTTTTGGCTCTATACTGAGTGACATCCCACCGGTAGCTTGAAGTTAGCCATGGTGGAAATGTTTATACCAAGAAACGGGCAAAATGTACACATAAAGATTTTTCCCCCAAAGAGCAAGTTGTTAAACTTTGGCCTATACACCAACTGGGATCACTCACATAAATATTCCTCAAAGCCTGCTCACATTTAGGTCTCGTGTATGTCCCCTCACAAGCTCCTTGGGAGTCCCACATTCAATTGTGTCCTTCCTTTCCAAGTGGAGTCGGCAGCCCCTCGTCCAAAAACCTCATCTAACTATCTGCCCCTCACTTGATCAGTGGTTAACAGCATGCCCCAGACCAGGACGCAGTCCCTCCAGGGTACCTGCTCCTCAGCACTTTTGATGACTACCAGTTGGGCTCCAATTTCCTGGCAGGCGGTGACCGAGTCGTTCCAGTTCCGCTGGGATTTGGAGAAGAAGTAACAGTTTCTTTGGAAGGGTGTCCAGTCCCAGGGGCAGGAGCGGCACAGGCGGGCTGTGGGGGAAGATGGACCCGTGTTTGGATGCCCATGTCCCTCTCCGCCCAGCCTTCAAGTCCTGGAGGGCCAGGCCCTCCCTTGACACCGCCCCCTGGGGGACCCTCTCCACCTCCTGAGCCCCTTCCCTACCTGTGGAGAACCTGGGAGTCATGGCTGCGTCGTTTCCAAACTAGGGGCAGTGGGGGACTTTGAGCTCAGAACAGGGGCCAGGAGACCGAGTGCCCACTGTGCGCACAGCCGCTTGAGCACACAAAGTGCTACTTTTTCCTTTCACCTTGTGTTCCAGTGTCACAGATGAGGAAACTGAGCTCAAAGCAGGTGGATGACTCAGGCCTAGAGGCTCTAGGGACCCCAGTGTCCGGTCACTCACCTACTCCAGACTTTAACTGGGTTACTTCCTTATTGATATTCTGCTTTGCCTGCCTCCGCTCCTGGTAGCTGGGGACCTTGGAGACTGTGCCAAGGGAAAAAAGCTGCAATTATTAAGTGCCCACTGTGTGTGTGGGCCTTGGGACTGGGCCCCAAGGACACCATATCCGAGAGCCAGTGTCTTAGCTCATACCATTTGAAGTAGAAGAAATCTGAGTCCCAGAGAAGGCTGCACAGCAGATGAGTGAACCAGGGCCACCCTGCCCCTCCTCCCTCCCACTCCTGCAGCAGAGGTCAGAGGAGCCTTGGGAAGTCTGACACTCTGACGCTAGCTTCAGCCCCACTTCTGTCCAGGACCTGGCTGCCCCAGCTGAACGAGGCCCACTCTGAGGCCTTCCTGACCTTTCACCAGGACGACCACCAGGATCACAGTGAACAGGGTGAAGCAGAGCAGCTGCAGAATCGGGGCCGTGGAGCGGTGGCTCAGCCGCCCTGTGGGCGAAGCGTGGGGCAGGAGTTCCAACACGTCAGTGTCTATTCCTCATGGCCCCAGCTCCCTCTGCCTTAGGGCGCTGAATGCTAGACCCTCAATGTCCACCTGCCTGGGACTAAGGAGGCCAGATCGCCAACCTCGACCATTTCAGTGCCCATTAGTTCAGTCCCAACCTGTACTTCTCCAGGACCGGAAGTCCAGCTCTCAGACTCCTCCCTAGGACCTAGGCATCCAGACCCTAAGCTTCCACACCCACAAGACCCAGAAATCCAGGTATCCAGCTTCGGCTATTCCGTTACGCAGATGCCTTCATGCCTTGAAGACCCATGAGTCCAGTCCTCACTCTCCGCTCCACAGATCCAGGAGTCCAGCCCGAGTCTCCACCTCCCCGGCATCCAGGACTCCAGTCCCTCGGTCTCCATCTTCCTAGGACCATGAGTAAAGAGCTCCTCCCACTGCCCAGCACCCAGACGACCAGATTCCCATTCTCCACCTCCTCAGGACGGGAATTTGGAAGGCCTGTCTTCTCTGGCCCACCCCGAAGCTTGGTCTACCTGCAATGTTCCTGAGGCCGTAAGTCGGTGGGAATCCAAAGCCTTTTATGAAGTATCTGGGGCCACCAGGTATCAGCTCTTCCTCATCTGAATGGGCAGAGCATCAGTCAGAGCCTGGGCAGGCTCAGACCCAAGCTGACCTCCCTGGACCCCTCCCCAAACTCCCAGAGTCCCAGCTCAGCCTCACCCAGGGGGCCCAGCTGCTGCGCCTTGGCTTCCTCAGAGTTCTTCATGTTTGCCGCTGGCCCTCAGTGCTCAGGACTGGCAGGAACCGTGGCTTTTACGTCCCTCCCTCTGTTCCTCACTCCCTGAGCCTACAGTCACGCAGGAAGAGAAACAAGGAACTGGGTACCAGCACCGGAAGTAGCGAGAGGAAGAGGGCCTAGCATCTGACGGTGCAAGGCAAATTCCAGGAATTTCAAGGAGGGGTTGGAGGTGATGTGAGCTCTGTGGTAGGAAGAACTGGTCCACCTCTATCATGGCCAAACCATGGGACACCTTTAATGAAATTAATACCTTGTAAAATTAGGCTCCTTTTCTCCACCTGCTCTACCTATGGCAATGACACCCCCAGTCTTCCTAGAAACGCTGGCCCCTGTGACTCCGGGCTCTGTTGCTTTGGTTTGCTGATGTCCTCATTTATGGTGCCTTGTGCTGACTTGGGCCTTGGGATGAGTCACTGTTCCTTATATTTACTTGATGCTTACAACCACCAGACACTTCTCTATTGCTTTTACACGCATTCATTTAGCATCCCCCCAACCTTTGGTAGATGATATGACCTCCATTTTACATCTAGGGCATTTTGAAACACAGAGAGCTTAGACAACTGGCCTGAGGTCACACAGCTGTAAAGAGTAGAGCTGGAAAGTGACCCTACAGTCTGCCTTCACAGTCTCACTGTGAGCCACCAATGAGAAACAAAAAGATTTGCGGAAACTCTTCAGAAGTGTCCCCACGCTGGGGATTTAGCTCCGAGCGCAGTGGTTAAAGTGTTTGCCTTGCAAGCACAAGGCCCTGAGTTCGATCCTCAGCACCAAATAAAAAAAAAAAAGAAATGTCCCCAAATTGAAGAAACCCATGTGCCCACCAGCAGGTGGGGGAAAAAACCCCAAAACCCCCAAAACAAACAGTGGTTCTTGACAGATGGAAGACTGTTCAGCAATGGAAAAACAAACTACTGATGTGTCCAAAAACATGTATAAATCTTTGAGACTAGCAGAAGCATTCAATCATGTAAAATATGTATAGCTGTTCTTCATTTAGTGACCTGTTAACAACCAAGGTGCACTATTTGGATTTATGACACGTCTTTTTTCCTACAGTTCTGTACATCTTGTTTATAGAGTTTCAATGTCTTTTTTTGTACAGTACACCTTGTTTTATATAGTACTGTATGTTTTGCTGACTGCACTGTACAGTACAGCACTGTAGCTTTCTGTTCTGTTGTGCACCACAGTACTGCATGTAAGAGTTATGCAAATAAAAGCAAGTCACAAGCTGGAGATCGAACTCAGGGCCTTGTGCTTGCCGGGCAAGCACTCTACCACTGAGCTAAATCCCTGTGGAGTCTCCTTTGACCATTTCTTTCTTCTGAATATTGTAATGTCCTTGCTATACACATTCCTCATTTAGCAACTGGTTCAATTATTGACCTAGCGGCAGGAAGGGAAGCCCGTCTTTAAACCAGGAACGTCTATACTCTAACATTTGATTCAGTTCTTTTCTGTTTTTTGGAAACAGAACTAATTTTGAACAGGACTCAGCATGAGGTTATCTGGAAGGGTGAATGGCGATTGACCAGAAGGGGTGCTCTGGTTTTAATCTGGAATGTCCTCCAAAAGCCACATGTGTTGAGAGGTGGGGCTTTTTGCAGGTGATGAGATCACGGGAGGACTATATCAGTGGATTAACCCGCCTACCACTGCATAGCTAAATGCACTGTTAGGAGGTGGGGCCTGGTCAGAAGAGATCGGTCACTGAGCACATAACCTGGAAGAGTGTATCTCTCTCCACTCCTCGCCCTCTCTGCTTCCTGGATGCCATGAGGTGAGCAGGCCCTTCCACTATTTCTGCCTAGGAGTCAACTGTGGACTGAAACTGTGAGTCAAAACAAACTCCTTTAAATTGTGGGTATTGGGATTGTGTTGCAGTACGGAGGAAAGTGACTACTGCAGATTTTGATACCCGGAGTGGGATCATTGCTCGGACCATGCCTGGCTGTGTGGTTTAGAAGCGTTCGCAAGTGGTTCACGGGGAGAGTTTGGAAGGGTTTGGAGATGCTGGCTAGTGAAGCGCTAGAACAGTGTAAGCAGAGCTGGATGTGTGCTGCTCATCAGAGACAGAACAGCAGAATGCTGAGAGAATTGCACAGAGCAAAGGGCAGGCTCAGGAGGTTTCAGCTGGGGACATGAACTCCATTTGCAGTTGGACCAGAAGTCAAGTCTGTTACACTCTGGCAGAAAATGTGTGTATATTTTGCCCACATCCTGAGATTTTGTAGGAGATTGGGGTTAAGCGTGGTGAATTAATCAAGGCAGTCCAGTGTTTGGGCTGTGAGATGGGTAGTACAGAAGAACAAGGAAGGTAGTGAGTGACAAGAGGGAACAAGGAAACCCTCAGAAGACTGAAATTCTTTTATATTTTTATCTGAGATGTGGTACCTGGGTGCATTCATATATACCAAGAATATTCTTCACTGAACTGGAGAAAACAATCCTAAAATTGGGCATGGAGCCAGAAGAGATTCAGAGTAGCAAAAGAAATCCTGGGTAACAGGAACAAAGCACAAGGCATCACAACCCCAGACTCGAAGTTATATTACAAAGCTACAGCGATAAAAACAGTATGCTACTGCCACAAAAACAGGCATGCGGATCAATGGAACAGAATATAGGATGCGGGAAAAACGCCAGATACACTCAACTATTTGATCTTTGACAGAGGGGCCAAAAACAAACACAGAAGGAAAGATGGTCTTTTTTAATAAATGGTGTTACACAGCTGGCGATCCACATGCAGAGGATTGACTTTAGTCCCACATCTCTCACCATTTACTAAACTAAAATAAAAATGGATCGAAGAACTAAATGTTAGAGCGGAAACACTCAGCCTGCTGGAAGACAAAATAGGTAAAACTCTTGATGTCACAGGAGTAGGCGAGGACTTTCTGAACAGAGGCCTGGTTGTCCTGGCACCTGATATCAATTTTCTAGCCTGAGCTCGAGTGGGACCACCTGGATCCACCACCGGGGAAGACAGAAGGATGATGGCGAGTGCCCCTCCCCCCACCCTCTTGTTCTTGCCGCGGTCTGCGCTGCTTGCAGGATGGATCTTTTCTTTTTCTCCTGGAGCACTTCTTTTACACTCCTCCGTTCAGTTTTCTTTTTCTTGTTTCTGCCCTAAAACAAGTGGTAACCTTTCACATCCACCAGTTGTCCTGATCAATTCACTGATCGGGACAAATAAGAACCTGGAAAACACGGCTGGTCCTTACTCCATCCAGCAGCAGGATCGTACCCAATTTAAAAGCTTCTACTTCTTTTGTTAGATTGATTCCTAAGTGTAGACTGGTGCAACCACTGTGGAAATCGGTGTGGAGATTCCTCAAAAAACTACAAGTAGAGGTCCCATTTGACTCAGCTACTTCCCTTCTTGGTATTTTCCCAAAAGAATGAAAAGCATCATACCACAGCAATATATGCACACCCATGTTTATAGCAACACAGTGCCTAATAGCTAAATCTTGGAAACAGCCCAAAAGGACATCAACTGATGAATGGATAAAGAAGTGTGTGTGTGTTTTATACAATGGTGTACTGCTCTGCCATAAAGAATGATAAGCTTGAGGTGTTCCTAGGTAAACGGATGCATCTTGAGACCATACTCTTAAGTGAAATAAATCAGACACACATGTTTAAATACCACTTTATCTGGTATGAGAAACAGAAAGTGTAAATAAGGACCAAGATGTACAATAGATACTATGAAATAGAACGTGTTCAAAGGTGAAGGGGAACTGGGGAAGGAGGAGGGGGAAAGGAAGGAAGGGAAAAGAAAAAGAGAAAAAATAGAAAAATGGAAACAAAGCTGTCATAAATAAAGAGGGGAGGAGGAGTGGAAGGGAGAGGAGGGAAGGAGAAAAAAGAAAATCAAAATATAACACGTACAGGTACAAAACTCCTGTGATGAATATGACCATTACGTATATCTAACATGTACCAATAATTCATATTAAAGATAAAAGGTAGAAAACAAATTTAAAAGCTTTTGCATAGCAAAAGAAACAACCAACAGAGTGAAAAGACAACCTCCAGAATGAGAAACACTTTTCTAGCTATTCCTCAGAAGACTAATATACAGAATATACAAAGAACTAAAAACAAATAAATGACCCAATTGAAAAATAAATGGACAAGTGAAATGAATAGACACATACACACACAAGAAATGAACAGACACTTCTCAGAAGAAGTACAAAGGGCCATGAATACGTGAAGAAATGTTCATGTATTCATGTTAGAGAAATGGAAAAAACAACACTGAGAGTCCATCTTACCCCAGAAAGAATGGCCATCATCAGGAAATTGAATAATAACAAATGCTGGTGAGGCTGTGGGAGAAAAGACCCCTTCTATATTGTTGCTGGGAATGTAAACTAGTGCAACCACTATGGAAATCAGTATGGAGATTTCCTCAAAAAGCTAAAACTAGAAATTCCATTTGACCCAGCTATTTCCCTCCTGGGTATCACAAAAGA
Source organism: Hystrix cristata (assembly GCA_004026905.1). Classification (NCBI taxonomy): domain Eukaryota; kingdom Metazoa; phylum Chordata; class Mammalia; order Rodentia; family Hystricidae; genus Hystrix; species Hystrix cristata. Next base: position 21,412 of record PVJO010015624.1, read on the forward strand.
GTTAAAGTCATCATATATATATAACACATGCGCACCCATGTTTACAGCAGCACAATTCACAGTAGCTAAATCTTGGAAGCAGTCTATATGTTCATCAACAGATGAATGTTTAAGGAAAATGTGGTATTTATACACCATGGAGTACTACTCTGCCATAAAGAAAGATAAACTCAAGCCATTCATAGGACGATGAAGGCACCTTGAGACCATAATGTTAAGTGAAATAAATCAGACATGCAAGCTTGAATAGCACATGAGTTCCCTTATATGAGAAACCCAAATTGTAAATAAACAACAAAATAAAAGATAGATAATAGTAAATAGGGAGATCTTTCTCAAAGGGGAAGAGGACCAAGAGATGGAGGAAGGGGGAGGGAAAGTGGATGAAGAAGATATTAAGATGTACCATGTGCATGCACCAACTCTGCACCAGGAATGTAGACATGATGTCCTGCAATCACATACTAATAAAAATAAATGTAACAATTTTAACAAAGAACATACATGGTTGCAACCACACAGTATGTAACATTGTCAGATTGGGTTTTTTTTTTTTTTAACTTAAGAAGCATTTAAGGCCCCACCATCACTTTTCCTGGTTTGACGGCTCATTTCTTTTCCATTCTTTGAATATACCGTGATTTATTTATCTGCTCACCTACTAAGATCATTCTTGGTTGCTTCCAAGTTTGGGTCAATTATGAATAAAGCTGCTATAAATATACATGTGCAGGTTTCCATATGGACTACTTGTCAACTCATTGGAAAAGTTTAAATGTGCCATAAATAGGTGTTGTATGAGTATTCTGGTATATTTATAAATTATTCTGGGCCTCAGTTGATTCTGACTTTTCCATTTCTTACCCAAATTGGTTTAAACCACTCTTTATTGTTCCCTATTTTCTTCACTGCTCATTTCCATATTTAATTTAGTAATTTTTGAATTAGAATGACTTTATTATGTCCTCAAATGCTTATTTGGTTACATTTATTTGATGATTTGCAATATTCCTTTTCATTTCTTTTTCTGTTGTTGTGGTGATGAGTACCTTTCTTTGTTGACTGATACAAATTTTATTTATTCTACTGTTTTTGAGACAGGGTCTCACTGGGCAGTTCAGGCTACATTGAACTCACTATGTAGCCCAGACTGGCCTCGAGCTTTTGATAACCCTTCTGCCTCAGCGTCCCAGAGTGCTGGGATTACAGGTGTGAGCCACACGCTTGGCCCTTCACTGAACTTTAGCAATGACTCTCTACAGACATAACTTTCATTGTTGCTGTGCCGGGTTGGAGCCCAGGGTGTCCCGCAAGCTACACAGTGCCGTACCCCTGGGCTACATTCTCAGCTCTACCGTTTCTTGTATGTTAATTTTTAAAAACTAAGGAGTTACTCAAGATACTTGGTTTAGTGGCTCCCTCTTCTGCTAAAACAGCTATACTGACTTATTTTTGGATTCTGTTTTCTTGGTGATAGGACAGATTAAGTGACGTTGTATTTTGTAGCGTTTTTTTCCTTTTATTTTGACATATAGGGCACTGAAATTTCCTATTTGCCTCTGCATCTCTCTTTTCTGCTTTTGTCTGCCCGAGGAGCTGTGCATTTTGAAGACGGTCCTGCCTTCCCTTTCATTTTGCCCAGCGTGGGGATTGTACCCAGGGCCTCAGGCATGCTGGCAAGCATTCACCACTGAGCCACACCCTGGGCCCCAAACTCTTCCTTTAATCTAGGCACTCTCTTAGTCTATTTTCTGTTGCTCTGTTAGAATTTCTGAGAGTGAGTAATTTATCACGGAAAGAAATATATTTATGTAATGGTTCTGGAGCCTGGAACAGAAGGCAGTATTTGGAAAGGGCTCCCAGAAGCCCTGTAAGGACAGGCGGAAGCGGAAGCGGAAGCGGAAGCAGCTGCGTGCGGAAGGAGCGGACTCGCTTTATAACTTGACCGCTCAGAGCCAAGCCCGTCCCTCAGGAGGGAGGGTTTACTCCCGGACGATTAACCCAGCCCCTCAGTATGGTATCGATAAAACCGAGGGGAAACTTGAGGAAACCGTCTATGCTGAACCAATTTAACCTGATCTTAGTTAGCTGTTCTCTGCTGGCTTTGAAGATCACCGACCACAGAGGTACCGGCAGCACCTCTGAAGTGTGGTCACGATGGTAGCTGTTGCCACAGCTCGATACAACACACACACAATGCTAACTACTTCCTAATCTCCTGCCACTTTTCCTTACATTTCAGCTCATAAATACCCCAAACGCTATCCTTGATGAGGCAGATTTGAGGGATTTGCTTACCCACCTCTGTGCTTTTTACTCGTGAATAAACTCTTCTGGGAAATCTATCATTTCAGTTATTGGCACACTGCACAGCAGGCAAAACTGGCCTGGTTTGATAATATGAATCCCTCTTAACGAGCCAATCTCCTAAAAAGCCCACCGCCTAACACCACACAATGTTGTCAAGTTTCAGCCTGAGTCTTGGAAGGGAAAAAAAATATTCAATCCTCCGCATGTGGCCTGTGGAGCCGGGTCCTGGCAGCTCATGCTGAGATCTATGAGAAAGACTGCGACACGGGTGGGTGGATGGCACTCTGGTTGGGGGTACACTGAAGATCAGAGGGGAGCAAAGTCGATACTTTGAACGTGGCTCCTAACAAACATCCCAACCGTGTGGGCTTTACTGAACTGCCAGGACTAGAAAGCACAAAGCTGAGGAGTGGTAGAACATAGCAAAATCTCTAGCACTGATTTAAATTGACTTATAAAGACATGAAGGGTTTGGAGAGACAAGATGGTGGAGAAATGAGTGCCAGCAGCTTTGTCTCCCCGGGACAAAGTGCCTGAAGTCTGGAGGCCAATAGCTAGACAGGAATGAAGTGATGGGAGGGACGAAGGGTGTACAGGAAACTGAGGGAACCGACAGAGGAGAAGACAATAGGATTAAAGGATACAGACGAGGTGGCCCATGCTGCGGAGCAGAAACTGCGGTACCCCGGATGGCGGCTGGCTGGCTGCCCTCTGGGAGGCACATTGAAACTGATAATTTCTCTGTTGACAGAGATCTGCACCAGGCCAGGAGAATCTTATGCCGTTGTAGACAACAAGAAGAATGCAAGACTGATTCTTTAGCAGCCCTCCGGTGGCAACAGGTGCAAGCAACCCTAATACAAGTGCTCCAGGACACAGTGGCATGGAGCAGGCACTGGCAGGGACGCCACTGTGGGGAGGGCTGGGTGTCTGAACCTCAGTCCCAGAGTGGCCCCTCGATGACATCACACCGCCAAGCTCCCAGAGCAGATGAGGGAAGGACAGTCACTGTAGACTGCTGGCAGCTGGAGAGCAGACTGGGGGAGTCCTGCTGAGAGGCAGGGGCTGGCCATCATGGACTGGGGTTCCTGCAATCAGGTGGCAGAGTCAGCCTGGGTTACACCGGACTGGAGGCTCACACTGGCGCCATGTTCTCACTGCTGAAGGGAAACCCAAAACAGAGTCTTATGGTGTGTTATTTCTCAACTAGCCTGATGGATATCACTGTAATGCATTAGCCTGTTACCGCTAGTAGCTGAATTGACCGCATAGGAATAATCCCGACTCAGTGGACAATTTAATGCCAGTGAACTGGTCTGCCGAATCCACCATCAAACCCGGGGAGAAGGACAGCAAGAGCTCCTAACCAAAGAACTTGGATGGGATCAAACTCTCAGAAATATTTGCAACCTGGCAGAGGCAGGTCCTGAGTCAGAGTTAGCCCCAGTTTTGTAGTGGGGGGATCAGAGGAGTAGTTGGGAAGTGAACACTCAGACTCTCTAGCAAAGAAACTACTTGGAAATCACATATGCAGTGTCTCATTGGAGCATCTAATCAGTGCTCCCATCAGATTTCTTCTTAGTTTAAGTTTTGTATGTTTCTTTTTTAAATAGATTTTTATTAAAATTTATCCAAAATTACACAAACTTACAGGCCATTACACAAGCTTACAGACCACAATAAATTGTACCTTCTGCTTATGGCAGTGAGCAATGTAAACAACCACCTACACACAGCAGTAAGTCACAACTATATAAAGGTACTATAGTACCCAGTGTATGTGTCACTGATTTAAATTTGGGTTATTAGGTTCCTATTTTTAAGATATCATTGAGTTACTTAATAATGTGGGGTTTTTTATGGTTTCATGTATATATCAGGTTATTATTCTTGTATATTTGTTCTTTCATTGGCTCTGATTTAATAGATGTCTAGGTTGTCTCAGCTCTTTAGTTTCGTCACCTCAAACCCCCAAGACAATATTAGTAACATATATTCTTATTCATTTTCCAAACACATTAACTCCTTCTCCCAAATTTTTAAGTTCCCCTTACTTAGCCCCTCACAGTCATTCCTACTTTCACTAGTGAAATTCCTCGGTCCTCCTATCCTAAGTCTTTGGCTCTTCCACGTCTTACCTAGCTTATTGTTCTCCCTATAAGCAAGTTCTGATAACTTATCTTTCCTTAATCACAAAGTGAACCCACGTATCTCACCTCTACCCTAAGAAAATATGGTCTGAAAACTCTCAATGCTGAAACTTCAACTCAACTAGAAGTGCTCCGATGTAACCAGACCTCACGTCAATCTTTTCTTCTCATCTACCACTGTTCCCCCTTCAAACCTCCCCCTTAGTGTCTAGCCCTCCTCATCCAACCACCTCCCATTCTCCCCACCCTGGCTCACTTACCTCATGGCGGATCAAGCAAAAATAATGGACTGCCATAGTGCGCACAGAGAACAGACACAGGAGGAAGAGTAACTGTGAGGACTATGGTGTTGTAAGATTGAATCTGTGGGTGCTGTGATAAATCGAAGCAATTCTTTCAGCAAAACACAGGGACAGAGTCAAAATCAATTAAACTAAATAATAGAAGGAGTAAATACTAGAACTGGACATACAAAGCTGAAAATTATTCATGAGGAGGCAACATGCTGCTAAAACCTTCATATAAGCCATAAACTCTCCTCACTTCTCTAGTCCCCAACCTGCAGTCAGCACCCCCCAAAAAAGGGAGGGGGGAAAAGAGGGAGATACATATAATTAAGAAAAATTATATATATGGACAGATACATAATTATAATATTTAATATTTTATAATTATAATTATAAATTATATATATATACACAGATACAAGTAGGAGGATGGGGAAACAAGGAAATAGATCTCCTAACCTCCCGCAACTCCCTGGAGGCAGAGCAAGGAATCATAAAGGGAAATAAAACAAGCACCAGATAGCAGAAATCTACAAGAAGTTCTTAGAAAGGGTGAAGAGAGTAGATGAATTCAAAGAGGAAGTGAACCAAAAAGTTTACAGGAATTACATTCAATATGCTCACTATGCCCATTCAATATGCCTGAGTTTTGGAGAAATAAGTAAAAAAATGCATGAGCTAAACAAAACAGCTCATAATTTGAATTACAGATTCAGCAAGGACATGGAATCCTCGAAATCCAAGGATGTGGAACATCTCTCGATGTCAGAGAGAAATACCTGAAATGAAAAATAGTATAGAATTCATATATTGCAGAAACGAGCAAAGTAAAGTTGAGGACAAAGTAGTGAATGGTGATAAAGAACTTGAAGAAGCAAATAAGACGATAAGAGGGCAAGAGAACACCTAGACGGTCTTCCAGACGACAAGAAGAAGACCAACCTAAGGATAATCAGAGTAAGAGAAAATCTAGATGCCTGCACAGATGGATTCACTAACATCCTTACAAAAATTATGGAAGAAAACTTCCCAAATGTATGAAAAGATTTTAAAATGCAAGTAAGTGATGCTTATAGAACACCAATTACAATGAAAGGAGACATTCACTAAGGCACATCCTATTAAATTCACAGATATCCAGCAAAAAACCAGAACTTTAAAGGCAACCAGAAAGACACACAAAAAAATCACATATAAAGGTAAACCAGTTAGAATCACAGCAGACTTCTCAGCACAAACCCCGTAGGCCAGAATGGCTTGGAATGAAGTATTTCAAGCCCTAACAGGAAACAACTTCCAACCCAGATTAAATTGCCAAGCGAGGCTATCCTTCAAGATAGATGGAGAAATGAGGTATTTCCATGAAAAAGACCAGCTCAGAAGATAGATCAGTGCAAAACAAGCACTAGAGAAAATACTCAAGAGCATTCTCAACAAGAACAATGAGTTGGACACATCTAAAAACACGAAGGAAACTAGTGAGGTCAGTGGGTATACAGCAACAAAGAGCACCAGGAGAAGAAAACCAAATGATATGCCAACAGATAAAGAAAGAAATGATAGTAAATAACCAACACGTCTCAGGAATATCTCTCAATGTTAATGGCCTCAACTCTCCAACTGAAAGACGCAGGTTGTCAGACTGGACAGAAAAACAGAATCAAACAATCTGTTGCATTCAAGAAACTCACCTAATCCCAAAAAAGATATTAATAGGCTAAAAGTGAAAGGGTGGAGAACAACATCTCATGCACCAAGACCCTGAAAAAAAGAAGGGGAGCACTTCTAATCTAAGATATGGTAAACTTCAAGTTAAAACTGATTAGAAGAGATGAATGTCACTACATACTAATTAAAGGAACACTCCAGTGAGAAGAGATAACGTTGATAAATATATATGCCCTGAATACTGAAGCACCTGTATCCATAAACCAAAAACTGCTGAAATGAAAAGATAAAATAAACATTAACACACAGTAGGGGATTGTAACACCCCACTTTTGCAAAGAAACATCAACTAAACAAAAAACCAATAAAGAAATCTCAGAGCTGAGCCACGCCTTTGAACATGCGGACTTAATGGCTAATACAGAGGATCCCACCCACAGAGTACACCTTCTTTTTGCAGCACGTAGTGCTTTTTCCAGAATGGATCACATACTAGTCCACAAAGTCTGCTTAAGTAAATATAAAAGAATTGAAATCGCCCCACGCACACTGTGCAATGAAAATAGAAATCAATGACAGAAGACATTTCAGAAAAGGCAAAAACTTCTGGAAAATGAAAGATACTCCTAAACAACAAATGGGTCACAGGAGAAAGCAAAGAAGAAATTTAAAAATTTCTGGAAGTTAATGGCAATGACTGTACAACTCAATGAAACCTCTGGGACAATAATAGAGCAATTCTGAGAGGAAAAGTCCTCACAGTCAATGCTTGCATTTGGAAAACAGAGCAGGACCAAATAAATAACCTTATGAGAAATCTTAGCATACTTGAGAAACAACAATAAACCAGCCCCAAACTGAAATTAAGGAGGGAAATTATAAAGATGAGAATGGAAATCAATGAAATTGAGAATTAAAAATGTTTTGAAAATTAATGAGTTAAAGAGGTGGTTCTTTGAAAGAATACGTAAAATCAGTAAGTCCTTAGCCAGACTCACTGAGAGAGAAAAGACTCACACCAATGCAATTATAAATAAAAAAGGTGAAATCACAACAGATACTGTAGAGATCTAGAAGAAAAAATTATATTCCAAGAAATTAGCAAATTTTGAAAAAATAGACACATTCCTAGATACATATGGACTACAAAAACTAACCCAAGAAGACAGAAATATGCTTAACAACCCAATAACAAACAATAAAATTGACTCAGTAATAAAGAATCTACCAACTGCTAGGGATTTGGCTCAGTGGTTAGAGTGTTTGCCTTGCAAGCACAAGGCCCTGAGTTCGATCCCCAGCACTGAAAAAAAAAAAAAAAAAAAGAATCTACCAACTAAGAAAAGACCAGGACCTGAAGGATTCACTACTGAATTTTACAAAATCTTTAAGGACATTATATCACCAATACTCCTCAAGCTCTTTAAAGAAATTGAAAGGGTTAGAGTTCTTCCAAATTTACTTATGGGGGCCAGTATCACCCTGATCCCGAAACTGGGTAAAGACCCAGATTTTAAAAAGAGAGAGAGTTATAGGCCAGTCTCCTTAATGAGCATAGGTACAAAAATCCTCAACATGATATTAGCAAATAGAATGCAGCATATTACAAAAAAAAAATCACGATAAAGTAGGTTTCATCCCAGAGATGCAAGGATGATTCAGTGTAGTAAGTCAATAAATGTCATACATCATATAAACAACAGCAAGGTCAAAACTACGCTATCATATCAATAGATGTAGAAAAGGCTTTTGACAAAATCCAACAGCCCTTCATGATAAAACCCTGAAAAAAACAGGTATAGAAGGACCATACCTGAATATGATAAAGTCTATTTATAACAAACCAATAATCAACATCATACTAAATGGGAAAAAACTAAAAGCATTTCCTCTAAAATCAGGAAGAAGACAAGGATGTCCACTATTGTCTCTGCTATTCAACATAGTACCTGAAACATAAGCACAAGCAATTAGGCAAGAGAAAGAAATAAAAGGGACACATCTAGGTAATGAAAGCGCGACTTACCATTATTTGCAGATGAAATGATACTCTACGTAGAAAACCCAAAGAACTCCATCAAAAACTCTTAGAATTAATAACCAATCTCAGCATATTAGCAGAAAACAAGATCAACACACAAAAATCACTAGCATTTGTGTATACCAACAATGAACAGAATGAGAAGGAAATTATGAAAACAATACCACCCACCGTTGCTTCAAGAAAAATGAAATATCTAGGAATTAACTTAGGGAAGTGAAAGAACTCTATACAGAAAACTACAATACTCAGAAGAAGGAGATTGAAGAGGACATCAGAAAATTAAAAGATGTCCCCTGCTCCTGGGTAGGCAGAACCAATATTGTCAAAATGGCCATACTCCCAAAACTTTTTTTGCAGATTAAATGTAGTCCTAATCAAAATACCAACAGCATACTTTATAGATCTAGAGAAAACAATCCTAACATTCATATGTAATCACAAGAGACCCAGAATAGCGAAGTAATTTTGGGCAGCAAGAGCAAAGCTGGTGGCATAACAGTACCAAACTTCAAGCTATACTACAAAGCGATAGTGATGAAAACAGGGGTACAGGAACAAAAACAGACTTGTGAATCAGTGCAACAGAATTGAGGATACAGAAACCTCCCCAGACACATTCAACTATTTGATCTTCCACAAATGGTCCAAAAGCTTACGTTGGAGGAAAGACAACCTGTTCAATAAGTGGTGTTGGGAAAACTGGTTACCTTTTGGTGGAAGGAGGAAACTGGTCCCTTATCTCTCACCACATACTAAATTAAAATCAAAATGGATCTAAGATCTGAACATTAAAACAGAAATATTAAACTGTCTGGAAGATAAAGTAGGTAAAACACTTAAAGACATGGGGGTAGGAAAGGATTTTCTAAACAGAACCTCAACTGCACAAAAAAATAGCAGCAAGACTCAACAAATGGGATTATATCAGACTAAAAATCTTCTGTACAGCAAAAGAATCAATTATCATAGTGAAAAGAAAACCTACAGAATGGGAAAAGTTTTTGCCAGCTACTCCTCACACAGAGGACTAATATCTAGAATATACTAAAAAAAAAAAAAACTCAAAAAAAATTAAACTACCCAGGGGCTGGGGATTTAGCTCAGTGGTTAGAGTGCTTGCCTAGTAAGCACAAGGCCCTGAGTTTGAGCCCCAGCACCAAAAAAAAAAAAAAAAAAAATTAAACTACCTAAAATTAAAGATCCAGTCAAGAAATGGGCTAGAGAAATGAACAGACACTTCCCAGAGGAAGAAATACAAATGGCCAACAAATATATGAAAAAGTCATCAGCATCTCTGGCCATTAGAGAAATGCAAATTAAAACAACGCTAAAATTCCATCTTACTCCAGAAAGAATGGCGATCATCAGGAAATCAAACAGTAACAAACGCTGGCGGGGCTGTGGTGGAAAAGGGACCCTCTCGCATTGTTGGTGGGAATGAAAACTAGTACAACCATTATGGAAATCACTATGGAGATTTCTCAAAGAACTGAAATTAGAAATTCCATATGACCCAGCCATCCCTCTGGTAGGTATCTTCCTGAAAGAGTTTAAGTCATCATACTACAGTGATACATGCATACCAATGTTTATAGCAACACAATTCATAATAGCTAAATCCTAGAATCAGCCCATGTGTCCACCAACAGACAACTGGATAAAGAAAATGTGGTATCTTTGTATAATGGAATACTACTTGGCTATAAAGAATGACACATTTGGGGCTGGGGATTTAGCTCAGTGATTAGAGTGCTTGCCTTGTAAGCACAAGTGCCTGAGTTCGATCCCCGGAATCACCAAAAAAAAAAGAATGACACATTTGAGATATTTGTAGGAAAATGTATGCACCTGGGAAATATAATGTTGAGTGAAATAAACGAGACACACAAGATTAAATACCAAAAGGTATCTCTCACTTGAGTGAAGAAAAGTACGAAGAAAATGATAAAGGAAGGATAATAAAAGGAATAAAATGATAAGGGAAGGATAAGAAATTGATAAAGAAAGGGGCAAGGGGAAAAAAAAAAGAAAGGGACAAGGGGATGGATCTCTTACAATAGGGAAGTGATCCAAGGGAACAAGGGTGAAGGGTGAAGAAGGAAGGGGAGATGAGAGGAATAAGGATGTGGCATGTACAGGAACCTAACAACCTCATTTAATGTAAACACTATATGCTATAACGTGAGCTAAGACAAATAATGCCAACAAGTACCAAAAAAAATGGACAGGGGAGCCAGAGGAGGGAGGGGAGAGCAGGAGAAAGGGATTTAATCTGTAATATGTACATGTAACCACTCCCCAAGATGATTATAAACTGCATGAATTGCAAACATGTTCTAATTTTAAAAAAAAGATCATAATACCATGGTATCTCGATTTACGAACTTACTTTGTTCCACAGTCCTGGGGAAGATGGCCACATGCGTGTTCATGTGGGGAAGACGGCCGTGGTCATGTTCGCCAGCAGGTGCAGAGTTCATGAACGGAAGCGAAGTTTTGCTGAATGCTTCTGTTTGAAAAACCAAATTGTTTTGTGAACAGAAGCATTTGTGAACCGAACGGTTACTGTATTCACAGACACAGGATGAGTTCAGTTATTCTGGAGATAGTTTTATATCAATGTGACGTTCCTTTGCTGATTTCCTTTTTTTATATTTCCGCTGCCTTTGGGGCAGGAGGGTGAGGGATCTCATGTTGTGATTTGATTTTTTTTTCTTTGTAGTTTTCTTAAATTTTGGCATTCTCTGTCTTCCACTTAAGATGATGGCATCCCTATGTGTTGTTCTGTTTTCTTCTCTTGTTGCTCTGCATTGTTTGGGCAAGAATTAGTGTGGCAAGTGACTAAGTGGCAAAGTAGGCACCATCATCCTCACCACTGTGGGACACTTAGAGAGCTCAGGACGTTATAATACGGAGAAAACGTCACTACCACCAAAAGATGTGAGCTATGTTTATAGTATTTTATTTATTTTTATTTTTATTTTATCATTTTTTGGTTCCAGGGATTGGACTCAAGCCCTTGTGCTTGGTAGGTTAGCACTCTAACCACTGAGCTAAATCCCCATCCTATAGTATTTTATTTTAAGGGCCTTGCAGCCTAACACTTCCACAGTGTGAACCAAACTTAAATATAAAGTTCAGAGGGGACAACTTGTATTCAAACCACAGCATTTTGCTCCTTCACCCCCCAGAACTCGTATCTTTCTCACAATGTAAAATATAATCGTTCCATCCCAAGGGTCTCAAAAGTGTTAACTTTCTCCAGTCCAAACGGGGAAGACCAACATCCAGCTTAGAGTCTCCAACATAAAAATTAATCATCTACATCTATAAAACAATGGCAGGACAGGCACAAGATAGATACTACCATTCCAAAGGGGGAGAGTAGTACAAGAGAGAGGAGTGACAGGTCCCAAAGAAGTTAAAACCCCAGCAGGGCACGTGTTACATCTTGACTCCACAATAGACTTTCACTCTAGGTGCTGCCTCTTACACACATTTTGCTCGTGTCCAGAGACTTTGCAGAAGACAGTGATTAATTATGGAAGATTAATTAATCTGGTGGAAGAAATTTCAAAGTGGCCCAATGTTGAGGCAGTGACATGGCTACTGTCTGGCTACTTTTAGCCAGATATATGTTGAGAATCAAGAGCAAAGAGCCCAGCAGAATGATTTAAAAAGTTTAGATTTTGACCAGAAGGGAAGTGCCAGTAAACTTGCAGCCTGCAAAGATGGAAGAGAGGAGAACATGGTTGCTGAAAATATTAGCAATAAAAAGCCAACAGTTTCAGAAGAGGACAACAGAAAAGATGGCCTGAGGGCATCACATGAACCAGCAGGACTCCACCCTTTGCAGCCTCAAAATTCCAAATGTGAGAAACTTTGCTTTCCTGAGCACCATGCTCCAGAATGTTCCTCAGGATTGGATTCATAGCCCTCAGCAATCCAGGCACTTGACCCCTACAGCCATGAGAGGATGAAGCCTGGCTACTGATCCAACTGGTGGTATCATTCACATGGTGCTGTTTTGGGGCTGTTACAGTATGCAAGAGCTGTGGGGTCAAGAAGGCTGCCACACAGATTTCAGAAGAAGGCCTGGGAGGCCAGGCAGTGTGCCCCTGAAAGGACAGTGTGTAAAGCTGTAAGTGTGAGGCCAAAAGTGCAGTGGAAGATCCAGAAGTTTGGAGAAGCCAGGAACATGGATCATCTGAGGAAGGGTACAAGGAGTGAGCAAAGCCAGCCCAAGAGAGAAGCAATGAGAGCTACACCACTGGCAGTGCCACGGAGCCACCCAAGCCCTTTGGAGTTCACATCTTGCTGCAGATTGCCTCAGATGCTGGACATGCAACTATGGGATTTAATGTCTTCCCTGCTGGATTTTGGTCTTGTTTTGTTCCCATTCCTTTCTATCCCCTTATTTGGAATAGAAAGGTTTATCTTGTGTCGTTGTATGTTTGAAGTGCTTAACTTTCATTTCATTTTCGCAGGAACTCAAAGCTAAACGTTTCCCTTCAATCTCAGGAGAGAATTTGAACGTGGACTTTCCAGCAATGATGAAACTGTTAGGATTTTGGCAACCCATAGAGATGAAAGAAATGCCTTTTGAATAAAGAAATACATGTGTATTTTGGGGGCCCAAAGATGCAATGCTATGGCTTGTATCTACATGTCCCCCTAAAGTCTCATTCACTCATAGGTGGGGCTTTTGGAGGCAGCTGGATCTAGGGCAGTGATGGTGAACCATTTAGAGCTTTCAATGATACAAACGGCCCACTGCCAGAGACGTGCCATAGGTTCGCCACCACTGATCTGGGGGCTGTGACTACGGATCAAGGGTGTGTGATAACTAAATTAGTCCACTGATTTGCTTGGTTTTTGTTTGTTTGTTTGTTAGTCCATTGATTTGTTTAGCATAGTTCTGGGTGTGGATAATGGGAAGGCCCACCCCGGGTGCGCGTGGCACTAACCAATAGGCTTATAGCCTGGATGGAATAAAAGGGGAAAAGGAGGAAGGCAGGCTTGCTGCTCACTCTTTGCTGCTGCCACTGCCTGCCCTGCCATGGACTGTTTCCCCTCTGCCGTGTTACCCTGCCTTGGAGCCAACCAGTTATGGAAGGAAACCTCTACAAACTGTGAGCCAAAATAAACCTTTCTTTTTTGGTGCTGGGGATCGAACTCGGGGCCTTGTGCTTGCAAGGCAAGCACTCTAACCACTGAGCTAAATCTCCAGCCTGCCTTTCTTCTTTCAATTTGTGAATGTTGAGTATTTTATCTCACCAACAAGAAAAGTAACTGAGGCATTATTCTAAAATTACTTCTAATCTGATTAATCAATCTAACTCTTGCAATTTCACTGCTCACTAACTCAAGTTTAAAGACATTAACAGAATTTTCTAATCTCACTTCCAATGTGACAATATGCATAAGATACTAAAAAAACTGTAATCATTCAAACCAAAACCTGCTGGAATGTAAAAAAAAAATTTTGTTCTCACTTTAAAATTAGCTGAAAAAAAATGGACTTAGCACTAGAGTATCATTCTGAAGGAAACACATTTTATGACTTTAATGATATGTTATTTTTTAGCTGCAGAAGAGAAACACCTTTATATGCTCCAGAATATTGCTGAAATCTGTTTTTCAGTGTAGAATTAAGCACCTTTGAAAAGACTTGTTCTCTCGTTTGACTTTCTTGTGAGGTAGGCACTTCAGAAACATGGAGGTAACTGAACACTGTTGGCTTCTGGGAGACTCTCGTGATGTGTGAACTGCGGTAACACATCGAAGAGCCGCTCTAATCAGTCTCAGTCGGTTGCTTTTCAAAGTATTCAACCGCTTTTCTTGAAGTCCTTCTCTGTTGGACCCCCTAGAGTGCGCCCCAGTCATTTTTCACTTGCTTAAAATTCAATTCACTCTTTGCAGGTGGAAGATTCTTCGGTTCTTTCCCAGCTTTTTGCTCCAGAGATTTTTCTCCCTCAAAGGATGAGATGTCCCAGTCATCGCTATCCACATCTACACACTGTAGTTCATCTTGTGATTCTTCTTTTGTCGTCAACACTTCAGTTGCGCTAATCCCACTGGCTGGTTTATTCCCATTTCTGTGAAGGGAAACAATTTCTTCAACTTTTTCAGTGAGTGTTTCCATGCAGGTTCCTGTGGGCTTTGGAGAAATGCCAGAGTCCTCAGTTGTACTTCCCTCCATCCAGTCTGTGCCACTTTTGACAGTGATCTTTCTGATGCCATTGTCATTGCTTTGAGAAGACCACGCAGGAAGGAACTCTGGGCACACGTACACCTGGGTGAAGCTCTGCTCATCCAGCTCCTCCTCTGAGCTGCAGGGAGGCATCAACGTAGACGAGGACCTCCTGGGAAGATGATCTACGCTATTGTCCTTAATTTTTGAAACAGCTGTTTCATCAGCAAAAATAGGCTTTTGTCTAACCAACCGTCTGCTTTTGGAAGGAAGCCGGATATCTTTAATTACTTCATCGGTTGAAATGGCGTCCATTTGAGAAACACTGTACTTATCGCAAGAGAATAATGTTCTCTCTTCAACTTTACAGCTGAGCTGGTGTTCCAGGAACTCTCGGATCTCCTGGATGTTTGGTACGTGCCTTTCTCGCTCAAGTCTTCTTGATTCCACAGCGCTCATCGCAGTATTCAGGTGTTCACTTGGAATACCAAGTACGCCTGCCCTAATGTCCAAGGTTTCCAGTCTCTCCACCAAGCGCTGCTCCAAGGCTCTTTTGATCTCCTTAGTGTTGGAGGGCTTCGTCTTCAGTGCCTTCTTCAAATTTCTCTTGTAATTTGATTTCTGTTCACTCTCCCTTCCTTTCTTCTGCCCTGAAAGTTCTTCTACTGGTTCCAGGACGCGCGACGAGAATGCCCTTTCATGCGCCTTTGCTAGATTCGATTTGACTTCCGGAGCGGGAAGGGCCGAGGCCTTCGGAGGGACAGTTGGGGCGGCTGACTTAGATTCAAAAGCTTGCCAGGTTCGAGGATTCCCTTTGAGCTCACTGACACTGTTGAATGGTTTACTGGCAAACTCTTTAATCTGCTGCCTCTGAGTAATAATCAGCTCATTCTGCTCCTGGAATTTCTGCCATAGCTCTTCTGTCCTTTTCTTGTTGCTTGCATTCAGATCGTCCATCACCGAGGTCTGAAGTTTCTCTATCTGGGACAGAAGCTGCCCCTTCTCTTTCTTGTACTCCTCAAGGACAGCCTGAACTCGAGCTGTCCACTTGCTCTCCTGGCTGTCCAGAAGCTGCATTACATTTTGGAAATCCTGGGGACACCGGTGGACTTCTTTGGGCTCCTGTGTGCCCTTCAACGTGTCTATGCTGGCTTTCATCTGCATGTTAGACTTCTGGAGTACCGATAATTGATATTCCAATGCCGAACTCTTGGACGCCAATTCTTTACACGCCTTCATAAACATCTCCTTGACTTTTTCCATTTCATCAACGAGCTTCTCCTTTTTGTCTTCTTTCCAAATATCAAATAACCTCAGAAAGTCGTGCTCCTTGGAGAGTCTGACTGCGTGGGCCTGCTGGGCCGCCTCCAGCTGAGACCTGGTCAGCTGCAGCTGCTCCTTCAGCCTGTCGACCTCCTTCTGGAGCTTCTCCACCTGCGTCTTGGCCTCCTTCTCGGGGTGAGAGCCTTCAGAGTGGCGCCCGTGAACGTGGCTTTCTAGAGAAGCGCGGCTCATAAAGACCTTGTCGCAGAAGCGGCAGGGGTGATAACCGGCGTTGGTTCTGATCAGCAGCTGCTGGGTGGAGATCATCTTCTTCCTGCGCTTACACTCCTGCTTGAGCAGCTTGATCTCCCCCGCCTGCTTGGCCAGCAGCTCCTCGCTCTGCTCGCGGTCGCCCAGGCCGTGCCGCAGCCGCCCCTCCAGGCCGCGCAGCCGCGAGGTGAGGAGCTCCTGCGAGTGCATCAGGTACTCGATGGTGAGCTGCGCCAGGCGGGCGAGCTTCAGCAGCACGGGGTCCACCCCCGAGCGGCAGTGCGGGCACTTCTCATCCTCCAGTCTGCAAAAGGTGACGTTCGTGATGTTCTCCTGCAGCGTCAGCACGTCCACCTCCCTCGCCACCTTGTCCACGTCGATGGCGCTCAGGCGCCGCCAGTCCGCGCTCTCCAGCCGCGGCCGGAACTGGAAGGAGGGCGGGGGAGCCCACGCCGCGCTGGGGGGTTGACCGGACATGGGGCAGCCGGCCAGCAGGTAGCAGACGCGTCCTGGAAGGGCAGGCTCGCAGGCCGGGCCCGCCGCCGCCGCACCCCGGGAAGCGGCAGGAAGCGAGTCCGGGTCCCGGGCGGCCCGAGGTCTGGGCGTCCTGGGCGTTGCTATGGCAGCGCCGGGCCTGGACCAACCGGCGAGCGCGCGCAGGGCGCTGCGGGTGGGCCCGGCGGCTGCATCTTGCTGCGTTTTGGGGGAGGTTGAAGTATTTCTAGCAGCGACTTGCAGCCCTCAGGCCTCTCATTTTGGGGGTCTTCTGGGACATACCAGTAGTCACCACGGAGATCACTGGGCTGAGGAAAGACTAGACATTGCTCCATCCACCGGGGAGTCTGCGGGGACCAACGCCAGGTATGTTTTCTGTCTTTGCTGACGGGTCTGTGGGCTCCGGGCTGCAGGGTCAGCGGCAGCAAGCGCCGAGGTTTCTCTCGCTCGCCAGTGGATCCGCAGCAGCGGCCCAGCTGCGCGCTCCTGGGCGGGTGCAAAACTATCTGGTTTCCCTCCACATAGCCTTCTCTTCGTGTGTGAAAATCTCCTCCTGGTTTCTCCTTATGAGGAAACACGCCATTGAACTTAGTGTCCCCCTTGATAATCAAAGATCACTTCCCTTTCGCAAGGTCCTTAACACCTTCTTCCAAATGAGGTCACATTTATGTGTCAGAGCTCAAAGTCTGATGTCTTTGGGTGGTCATTATTTACCCTGTTATGCTGGTTTTAAAAGTTTGATTTAATGTACTTTAGTTTCTTCACATTTTTTATGCTCTACTTCATTGACCATCCTGGATACATGTTTTTGTGGGTTCGATAAAATTTGAAAAGAAAAATCCAGCACTTACTTCTTTTTTTCACCTGTAGGTTTTAAAAAAAAATTAAATTTATTGGTGCACTTTTGATATATATAATGATCACATTCATCAGAGGGAATTTGTACCTGTACATAATATATCTTGATTCTACTTTCTTTCCCCATTCCCCTCCCCTCTCTTCAACTCTTCTTCTCCTCCTTATTTACAGAAGCATTGTTTCCATTTTTTCCTTCTATTCTCTTTTTTTTCCTCTTCCCTCCTGCTCTCTCCTCCCTCGTTCTCCTCATTTGAACATTTTCTTCCTACTTCCAAATATCTATCATCCATTTTGGTCCTTACTTATGCTTTCAGTTTCTCATACAAGAGAAAACATGCCATATTTAAACATGTGTTCTGATCACTTAAAAGTATGGTCTCAAGGTGCACTAAAAATGTCTCAAGTTGATGCTTCTCTATGGCAGAGTAGTGCTCCATATTATGCCCAAGCCACATTGTTTTAATCCATTCATTCTTTGCTGGGCATCTGGGCTGTTTCCAAGATTTAGCCATTACAAATTGTGCTGCTATAAACATGGATGTGCATATATCACTGTGATACAATGTTTGGGGTTTTTTTTAACAGATTTTTATTAAAATTTATCCAAAGCTACACACGCTTACAGGCCATTACACAAGCTTAGAGACCACAATACATTATGCCTTTTGCTTATGACAACAAACAATGTAAACAACCACATAGATACAGCATTAAGTCACAATTACATAAAATTACTGTAGTACCTAGTGTATGTGTCACTGTTTTAAATTTGGGTTATTAGGTTCTTGTTCTTAAGATATCATTATTCCTCTGGATTCCCATTCACCTCCCCCCTTGCCTTCTTCTTGTTCCCTTGGACCCTTTGCCTGTTAGCTTAGATCTAACCTTTTGCCTTTTGTATCCTTTGCTTACCCTTTTCTTTTGTTTGTATTTTGCCTCACTCAATTGAGGGATACCATACAGTATTCAAGCTTGTGAGTCTGGTTTATTTCACTCAACATTGTATTTTCCAGGTCCACCCATTTTCCTATAAATAACTCTAGTTTGCCATTCTTTATAGCCGAATAGTATTCCATTATGTATAGATAGTGCATTTTGTGTATCCAGTTATCTATTGATGGGTATACAGATTGCTTCCAGAATTCAGCTATTACAAAATGTGCTGCTGTGCACATTGTTGTGCAAGTATCTCTGTAGTATGATGTCTTTAGCTCTTTTGGAAAGATACCAAGAAGGGGAATAGCTGGACCAAATGGAGCATCTAGTTGTAGTTTTTTGAGGAATCTCCATACTGTTTATCATATGGGTGTACCAGTTTACACTCCCACCAAGAGTGGAGAAGGGTTCCTTTTCCCCTGTGGTCTCTCCAGCACTTGTTATTGGTTGATTTCTCGAGAATAGTCATTCTTTCTGGAGTGAGATGGAATCTCAGTTTTGTTTTAATTTGTACCTCTCAAATGATCAGTAATGGCAAACATTGTTTTGTATATTTATTTGCTGTTTGTACTTCTTCATCTGAGAAGCGTCTGTTCATCTCAGATGCCTATTTTTGGATTGGGTCTTTAAAATTGGGGAGATCTGGGTTTTTTTTTTTTTTTTTGAGTTCTTCATTCCGGATAGTAGACCTTTGTCTGAGGAAAACCTGGAAAAAAATGTTTTCCTGTTCTGTGAGTTTTCTCTTCACTCTGTTGGTGGTTTCTTTTGCTGTGCAAAGCTTTTTAATGTGATGAGATCCCAGTTGTTGATTCCTTATAATATTTTCTATGCAATTGGGGTTTTGTTCATAAAATCTTTGCCTACATCCACGTTTTCAAGCGTTTTACCTATTTTATCTTCTAGCAGATTTAGTGTTTCTTCTGTTTTAATATTTAGATCTTTGATCCATTTAGATTTTAGTTTAGTGTATGCTGAGAGATATAATAAAATAAAAGTCAAGCACAATGTCCTTTCAGACAGCTACATAAAATTAAAGCCACAGTTATCACAATAAAAGCAAAACTGAGTAAAAAGGAGGGAAAACCAATATCAGCAAACTGGAATCTTCGATGGAAGAAAGATAGAGCCTTAATAAATGGTGCTGGGCAAATTGACTTTCCACATGCTGACGATGAAACCTAGATTTAACCCTGGAGGGACGTGTAGCCTGATCAGGTTAACGTCCCAGGAGGAAATGCCCTGCCGGGTTAAACCCCAAAGAGGCAATTTTTTGCTCCTGTCTACAGGTGGGCACAACCTCGTCTGTTCTTCTGAGTCTCCACTCAGATGTCTTCTTAACTACACTAAGACCCTTCAAGCAGATCATCTTACATTCCTGTGTCATAAAATGGCCTATGTATCCCCTCGGGGTAAACGAGATGTGGCCACCTCTTGGCAGCCTGAACTACAAGGCTTTATTTCAATTATATCTCTACGGTAGGGAGCAAGATGAATGGTCAGAGGTGCCTCATATTCGAGCCTTCATGGCCCTCTACCAGAGGCCTGATCTGTACCTTAGAAGTCACCATCTCTCAGGCGCTGATGCTGCAGAGGACTCCTTCCTGTCAGCTCCTCCTCCTTAAAGGCAACCTCCTCAGCACCCTGCTCAGTCGGAACCCTCAGGAGATGCAGGCCCTCTTCTGACACCACCCCATGCTAGGTCTGGGGCTGCTTATCCCGGGGCCCCAGACTCAGCAAACTCAGCCTCTGAGCCCACCCTGCTCTGCCCTCTGAAGAAGTGGCAGGCGGTGATGGTACACTCCACATACTAGTTCCTTTTCCTTTTATGGATATTCGGCAGTGCAAGGAAAAACAGGGTGGATTCTCTGAGGATCTGATGGCTGGCTGATGGTTTCCAAACCCTAACAATGGCTTTTGATCTGACCTGGCGAGATGTCCAATTCATCCCCATTCCTTGTTGCATGGCAGTAGATAGGAAAAGGATTATATAGGCTGCAAAGCAGGCCAACAATGTTATAGTTGAGTGGGTCAAATATAGTCCAAGTTCTTGTGTACAACGAGGAAAGAGTCACCCAGTATACACTCTGTAGTAGGTAGTAAGTGGCTGAATTTGTTGGGGAGCTCCAGGAAGGCGGCAGCAGGGACAAGGGAAAGAGAGAAGGGCGGAAAGGGCAAAAGAGACCAAAAAAGGCCACAGGCACCTAGTGCAAAGGGGCAAAAGGCACGTGCTAACTCAGGCTCTCTGAATTTAAAGGTTAGCCACTTCTGACTTTCAGGTGCCTCCCACTGAATTTTTCACTGTCACCAGAACTCTGCCCCCGGTGGGGTGATTCCTTAGGCTTTTTGTTATTATGTTTTTTCCTTCCTTCAAGAAAATAGAAGCCTGGAAATCCTTAAAATGTTGTTTATGTTTTGTGCTTCCTCTTTTGTTCAAGGTGGGAAGGACCTGGAACTTGGAATACGATTACCCAATAACAGCCTTATGAGAGACACAACCCATAAATATTGCTAAACATATTATTATAATATTATTACTATGAACATTATTATAATATGTTTACATTGCTTATCATCAAAAGATTAAGTTTTCTTTGAGTAACACAATAAGGTTTTCGTATTAAAAAATGCTCTTGATAGAAAACTAAAGTAAGAGACAAAGATCTTCATCTACCTGTGACACTCATTGTTGCTGATTTCAGGGTATACTAAATAGATTCATGCTTTCTGGGTGTCTGGGTCTTCAAAGATGTAAAACTAGGGTTGTTTATGGTGTTTAACGCTTCTCGTAGGCTCAGATAGCTGCCTTTCTCTTATGTGTGTTCCAGCTATTTGTGATGAGATGCATGTCAAACCAGCATAAGGCCACCAGCCAAATGATAATTTTTTAAAAAGCTGATGTGATGCGTATGTTACGATGCGTATGTCACTATGTTTAGAGATGCTCAGGCCCTGAGCAGTCCAATGTCACTTGCTAAAAATGAAAGACTAGACTTTATAAACTTATAGAAAGCGCAGGCACCGTGTGATCCGGAGGGTGCCCGCTCCATGCGCTCAACACCTGAGCTTGCCAAGGTCCGGCTTCCTGGCTAGCCCTCGAAGTCGTTTCTACCAAGGTGGCAGCTTGAGGACCATGGGGCCCCGAGAGGCAGGACTGGGGTGCGCTCGGAACACCTGCGGGCCCGTTATAAGAAGTACAGCAGCGAGAGCGCTCTGGAGCCGCCACGCTGGAGCGGGAGCTGGAGTACAGGACCACTCTCCTGGGGCTGGGAATGAGTGTTGCTATACTGGGTCCCACATTTCAAGATTTGGCAATGACTATAAACCGAACTATCAGAGCAGTCTTGCTCTGACTTTTTGTGGACCGAGCATCTGGATATTTGTGTGGCTCTATGATTGGTGACGTTCTTTTTGACCGTCTGAATCATTTTATAGTTTTGGGGGTGACACTCTTGGCTGCCACACTCGGTCTTTATCTCATTCCTTTTTGCAAGACAGCAGTATTACCGATTGTCATGATGTCTGTGTTTGGTGTTGCAATTGGCTGCCTGGATACAGGTGGGAATGTCCTTGTCTTGGCTCTGTGGAGGGACAGCGGAGCCCCACATATGCGGGCCTTGCACTTCAGTTTTGCCTTGGGTGCCTTTTTGGCTGCTATTGTGGCAAAACTGGCCTCAGGTACGACAGTGTCTGTTGAAAACCACACAAAGCCTGATCTTCACCCTTCAGCCTTCAACCGTTTACCCGAAGCCAACTCCAACCCTCTGTTTGCAGCCCCTGATGACTTGAACTTACTGCGGGCTTATGCTTCTATCGGCACATACATTTTTGTAGTTTCTGTCTTTGTATTTGCTCTGTTTTTCAAGAAAAGCTCAAGGCAGGAAAAATCAACTGCTTCTGCTCAGGTGTATTGAAGAGCTAACTATCACAAGGCCCTGCTCTGCCTCCTTTTTGTGTTCTTCTCTTTTTACGTTGGAGCTGAGGCAACCTACAGCTCTTACTTTTTCTCATTTGCAACCACCCACGTTTGCATGGAAGAAAGTGAGGCGGCTGGGTTGAACTCCATCTTCTAGAGGCCTTTTTAGCCTGCAGGGGCCTGGCAATCTTCTTTGCCATGTTTCAGTCTGGAACCATGATTGTGCTGAGCTTCATTGGCAGCCTGGTCTCATCTTTATTTCTGGTGCTTTTTGACAAGAGCCGCTTTGTCTCTAGTTAGTGACTTCAGTGCACGGGGCCTCAGTGGCTACCACCTTCCCCAGTGGTGTTTCTTGGATTGACTGGTACACAAGCATGCATGGGAAATCAGCAGCATTGTTTGTAGTTGGTGCTGTCCTGGGAGAAATGGCTATTCCTGCAGTAGCTGGAATACTTCAAGGACAGTACCCAGATTTGCCAGTACTTCTGTACACCTGTTTGGGGTCAGCAGTAGTCACTGCTGTATTATTTCCTGTGATGTATAAACTAGCCACCTTGCCTCTGGATCATCAGTGGGAAGAAAAAAGAAGGAGCAAGGAGCAGAAAGCTTTGCTAAATGACTATGAGGAAGACAGTGAAGGAGAGGATGCAGAAAAAAGGAATGAGATGGATTTCGAAGTTGTCGATATGAATGTTACAGCGAGGCCTTCTGTTATGCAGACATCTAGAAATATTTTT
>PVJO010015625.1:0-44128 GCA_004026905.1 Hystrix cristata
TAACTGAATATACTCTACTTTGAAAAGTTTTTGCACATTCTTACACTAGCACAAACCACGTGGTTGTGTTTCTAGCTGTTGCTTTCCTTTATTCTCTTGCGTCTTTGTCCTTTGTTTCCTGCCTCTTTCTTCCCTCCTCGGTTGACACGTGCTTAAATTCTCTGTTTTCTCTTGTTCTCTCATCTCTGGTATAGTTCCTTCTCATTCATCTTGCAAGCAGAATTTCTCTACGTGGCACGAGCCTCAGCTGAGAGAACTGATTTGAGCTGTGTTGAGTTTCAGTGGTACCTCACTCAGGGTCAGCGTAGCTAAACTCGGAGCAGACCTCCTGCCCAAAGGGACTTAGAGAGCCAGACCAAGAGGAGAAGAGCAAAGTGAGAAAAGACACTGTTATCATTTTATCTCAGTGTGAACTATGGCAAATAGCGTTACTCTTGTGTTGATGTAACTGTGAGAAAGAGGGTAGAAAGTTACAGAGGAACAGACTGGAATATTAGAATACATTACAAGTCAGTGTGGAGAAGGAAGCTTGGGAGAGATCTTGACCTTCAGTTCTCCTCTCTCAACCAGGATCCAAAAGCCACAGCCAGCCGGGACAAGTTGCCTTTGGCACTCTGTCCTTGGACTGCTTTCTGAATACCATAGTCCCCAATTCACAGCTGCAATATGAACTCCGTGAGTTAGAGTGCTTGGGTTCAAATCCAGGCTTCCCAATTATTAGTGGATTTTCCTTGAATAATTTAGTCTCTCTGTGCCTCAATTTCCTCATCTGGGAGATGGAAATAATTACAGCACACGCCTTGGGGCTACTTAGAGAATGCAATGAGAATAATTTATGTGAAACACTTAGAAAAGTGCCTCCCTTGTCAAATTTGAAATTATTGTTTTCTATTGTTGTTGTTTTCTTATTTTTTACTCACCAAGTTTGAAATTCTTGGTAATATAGAATCCAGGAATTCTGAGTAGATATTTTAACTAATACTGTGAGAATTTTCTCATGGTGCTGTTTTCCTTTCTGGGAAGCAAGAGTTCTTGCCTGGCTGCTGGTCCCTCACTTTTGGGTGGGCACACTAGTGCGATTTATGGAGCCCCAGGCCTCAGGCATGCTAGGCAAGCGTTCTACCACCAAGTCGCATTCCCTGATCCGATATTTTCACCCCCTTATTTTTATTTTTTGAGACAGTGTCTTGGTATGTTGCCCGGGCTGGTCTTGAACTCCTAGGCTCAAGTGATCTTCCTGCCTCAGCCTACTTGAATTTATAAATCATACTAATTTATTAGTACTGTAATTCATTCTACTGATCACATTTTGGCACATGGTGTGACTACATGTTAAACCAGAGAACTGGGTATGGTTGTACACGCTTATAATGTCAGGTACTTAGGAAGCTGAGGTAGGAGGATGGCAAGTTCGAGGCTGACCAGGGCAACTTAGCCAGACCCTGTCCAAACAAATAAATAAATAAACAAATAAACAGCTAAATAACTAAATAACTAAACTGACCGGGGATGTAGCTCAGTGGTAGAATGCTTCTGGGTTCTATCTCTGCTACCATGTACATACCCACACCCACACCCTCACCTGCACCCACACCCAGGCAAAACAAAAAGAATAATAAAAAAGAAACTAGAGATGGATTCAGCATTTCCAAACTTTCCTAATGGAACATGTAGGCTCATATTTTAGAAATATCTAGGTGACTCTGCTTATTTCTCTTTTTCCTGTGACCAACACTCTGCATTTTTACTTAGTGGGCAACATGAATGCGCTAATTATAAATCTGAGAATGTGTCCTTTTAAAAACTCTCATTGTTTCAAACACAGTCACTAATGCCTGGAAGTAGAGAAATGGTGAAAAATATAAGAGCACAGGGATCAGGGCATCATGTTGAAAAAGTGATTGTCAGACAAATCCTTCTCTGGGAGACTGATGAAAAAACAAACCATCAGTCACATGAGGCACACCCCTTGCTTCTGTTCCATTTTTATCATACCAATCTCCCTTGCAAAATTGAGGTTGTTCATAAATATTTTCCTTCCAAACTGTGGGAATGAGTCCTGAGCAACTGGCTCTTTGATAAGGTTAAGTCAGGGGACAGCTGCTTATCATTGAAACAATGCACACAAAAGCAACTCAGTCCGGGGCCTGTGACAAACTCTGGCGGCCCAGCCGTGCTTGCCCTGCTTGTTCTCAGGCATTCTGGGGGAGCGGCTGAGGCAGCCTTCTTTCCCACCCCTCCGAGCTGCCAACTGTCTGGTCATTTAGCAAAGGATTTGTTTTACAAGAACCTACCCCTAACATGTCCCAAAGAACTATGTTTACTCATACTGGGCCTTGCTCTCTGTTTAATAGAACCAGATGGACACTGGTTTTTGACTTGTGGTCACATCCCCATAGATTTGACCTCCTGTAGTGGACACTATTAAAAGATTATCCTGTTATTGAAAATTTCCATTGCATCAAATAGCAAATATTAGCAACATTCCCCTGCAGGGAAAATGATGTAAGGAGAGGGCACCGGCTGTGTTGACCTCAGGCACATGGTGTGGTAAGGTATGTGGCAATTATGCAACCGTGCTGACTCACAGAGCCCCGGGGTGCACAGAGCAAGGCTCTAGGGGCAGACCCTTTCCCAGAAGCTCCTGGAGGAAGCCTTTGGCTTCATGCAAACCATAGATGGAAGTTTTGTTTGACTCTGTTGCCTGAGTACCGAGGTGGTTATTTTGAAAATGCCAAGGAGAAGAAAGTACACACAGGAATATGGCAGGATGAGGGATGATGGAATGGGAACGGATCACAAGGAGCATAGGTCACACTGTGTCACGTTTACTTCTGCACTTGATGAACACAAGGTTTCTTTTCTTTCCTTCTCTGTTGTTCTTTTTTTTGGACTCCGGGAGCCAAAGGGTGTGCATAGGAAGTTTAAATCTGCGGTGGAAGGGCTGAAAGTGATTTGAGAAGCAAGACCTTAAACAATTTGAACAGAGACCCATTTATTTTGAAAGTTACAAAGAGTGCTTGAAAGAGTGACTATAGGAAGATTTGTGTTAGCGTCCCGTCACTGTGACAGATACCTGAGGATCAACAATTTAAAGGAGGAAAGATGTATCTCAGAAGTTTCTGTTCTTGGTCATTCAGCCATGTGGCATTTGGGCCTGTGGCAAAGCAGAACATCATGGTGGGAGTATGTGGTGGAGCAAAGCTGTTTACCTCATGGTGGCAGGAAGCAAAGAGGCAGAGGAAAGGAGCAGGGTTTCCATGGCTCCTTTAAGGTGTGCTCCATGACATCACTTCCTCCCACTCAGCCCCCATTGTAAAGGCTTTACCCCTTCCCAGTAGTCAGGTCACCAAGCCTTTAGCATAGGGACCTTGGGAGAGCATTTCATATCCAAACCCTAACGGGACGAGGGGGACACATTAGGGCCCAACAGTTGGTCAACTGGATAAAATTAAACTTTTGGTGTTTTACTTGAATATACTTTAAAAAAAAATTTTAATGATTGAAAACATATTACAAAAGTAGATCATGCTCAGTGAAAGTCAAGCGATACAGATGTATGTAAAATAAAAGGCAAAACCTCTCTATTTCCTTTATAGGGACAAATACTACTATAATCTATCTGTTCAGAATTTTCAAAACACTGTATGTATGATAAATGTGATTTGGGTTGGGAGCTAATTATGTACTGTTCTGGAATATTTTTCTACTTGATGTTTTAGGGACATTTGAAGGCCCCGGGTTCAATCCCCAGTACCTCAAGAAAAAAAAGTCACTATTTTTACTCTTCTCTAAAAGAGCAATAGTTACTTTAAACAAAGTAAAATGGAAAATCATATGACGGAGGTATATGAAATACTTTTCTTGGTATGATATACTTACCAGTTGCTTTATAAATTGTTTATAAATTGTAACTCAATTAATGTTTCACATCCAAGATAAGATAGGAATAGATAAGATGCTCAGAGACACGCCACAGGTGGAATAAAAAAGATTTTGTGGCAGTCTGGATAATATAATTCCAATCACTTAAAAGGCATGTATGTGTATAGACACAGTCTGTGCATGAACACTAAAGTACTAACAGCTGTTAACAAAGTGTAAATATTTTTTCTCATTATACTTTCTCTGTATTTCCAACAATGAACTTGTAGTATTTTAAAAATTAGTTAAAATAACTTTAACATAAGAATTTCAATGCACCTGATGAAAAAGATTTGCGTCCAAATGCTGTAGAAACTAAACCTATCTGAATTAGCTTCTACTCTGGTCTTTTTTTTTCTTCAAAAAAATTTTTTTTTAATTTAAGGAATTAGATTTAAGTTCCCTCGTTAAGAGAAGTTAATCTTTAGCATCAGCAAAATAATTAAGCAGGAAATGAGACAAAAATCAGGAGATCATATTCCTTTATTACATACATGAAATATAAAAACAAATTAACAAAGCAATATATATATATATATTTTTGCAAGTCCACAGGACCTCAGGAAAAAATATTTTCTGTATGTGAATTTAATCTTATGGCACTGTGGTTCATGTTTTATATATTCAAGTATGAAAGAAACTATATATAGTGGTTATGCATGGGTACAGAAGATGAAAAATAATGAAAAACTGCAATTTGGTGAACTATCACATACACTGTGTTAAAATTAATGGTTATATATAATGACCATATACTGTTAATAAAGACAAGGAGCAAAACTGCTTTGATGTTTAGGCTTAAATACTAAACACAAAAATAGAACACATTCTGTGTCTACAATAATTTTTGAAGTGTATACAAGTGCATCGCAAAGAAATGAGCTTTTCAAAAATTTGAAGTCCACCTCTCCTTTATGCAAACATAATTCTACACTTACGATTTCTCTTCCTTATTTTAAAGTCTCTTTTTAAAAGTTTAGTTTTTAAAACAGTTTCAGGGTGGCCAGTACGGTGGAATCTAACCTTTATCCCAAAGCTGAGACTTCATGGAAACATATTTTCCTTTAAGGTTACTTCCTCCCACAGTTTCTCCAAGGGTTCAGAGTTAAATAGAACAACTTCCTTTATATGGTCATTTTTGTCCCCGGTAGTGGCAGTGCTCCGTTTCAGTAGGTTTTCCTACATGCCCTTTTCTTTTCTTCCTGTCAGCAGCAGTCTCCAAATTTCCACAATACAAGTGGTAGGTAGTAAAGTGCTTTATACAAGGAAATACTATACACGTGTGAAGAAGTTCCATTTAGCATTCCACAGACCACAGTTCGTACACAACACCCAAGAAAAGGCTCTTTATAAGAAACACCTTTCCTGATAGTTGGGTTGGGGATGCCTTAAAATCTCATTAATTACTTTAAGTAGCATCAAATATAAGTAACATAGCTGAAGGTGGCAGGAGTCCTCGTTAGAGGTACTGCCCTTAATGGATTGCTGCTAAATATCACGCTACTATTAAAGTCTCCCTAATAATTATGACTTTCAGAATCAGTTCGATAGAAAACTGGTATCAGCAGAGGGTTCCCCATTTCTCTTTATGAAGCAAAATTGAATTTAAACATGGGTCCAGAACAGATTGCTTAGACAAGGCCCATGTATTGGAACATTTCTTTACATTTTGGCACTTTAAAAAAAATTCCAGTTTTGTTTTTGAGGTGTCCATTTCATTGTGTTGTGCACAGAGAGAAGTGCCATGATGTGCTATACCCCTTGACTGCTACTTGCACTCTCTTTTTAAAATATCCATAACTTTTCTTCCAAGAGACGGCTTCCAGTGTTGGACAAAGCTTTTCATGTTCACCACTAATTTGCCTGTTCTCACGTCCTCGTGTCCGGCCACAAGATACTCCAAACCTAAAAGAACACAATTAGCAAGCATATATAGTATTAGACTTTTTCGAAGGGAGAGATGGGGCATTAGTAGTTGCATATATTCATGGTACATAGTTCTATGAGTACATGGTTGAAATAGGGGGTCATAGATAATAATAACACATTGACTGTGAAATAAGCATCATGTTTTCTTCCTTTTACCAACGAGGAGACAGTGCATCAAGGTCAACAAACCTGTTCAATGTCTCAGTGAGCAGCAGCGCCTTGGCTCAAACTTAGGTCTGTCTAAGCCTAGAACTTTTACTTTGCACCAGCCTGTGCCTCACCCTCTCTGGAAAAGAAGCGAGGGATCTGTGGACACCAAATGTACTGCAATAAATCAGTTTTCCTTGGAGACTCACTGTGTACAGTACTACATGCTAAGAAGGATTTTATAAAAGTGAAATGACCACTTGGAAGAACATATTGGAGGAGATTTATGGATTATACAAAATAATACACACTCCCTACATAAAATTGATGTTTTGGGGATGTACGATGTTTGTGATACACTAAAAAATGTTGACGTTTGACCAGATCTAGTGGTGTGTTTGTATTTCAAAATTCTTTTCAGGCTTCAAGTAAAAATTTTTGGCTGCCAAATGTGCACGCATACACATACATACAGATGAATGAGCAGTCTCACTGCATATATATATATTTAAAAATGACAATCTCCCTCAGTAAATGTACCGATATCAATTTTAGTATTTAGAAATAATTTTAAAAAATATTACAGAATCAGGCAAATAATTATGTTCATAAGATAAAGCTTTCCAGTATAAGAACCATATAATTTAAAAATTAAGTAAAACTCTAGACATTCAATGGAAAATATCAATTTAAACTTACGATTTTATATTTCTTGTTCATTCTCTTAAATGACCTAGAAAAAAATGTCATCCTTGCAGGAATGACTACCTGTAGCAAAGAAGACTGTGGTCTTTGATAACAAGTCTCTCTAAAAACAAAACAAAGCTAGGTTTCTTGGGGAACAGCTTATCCTAGGTCCAGGCAGGCAGATAGATACTGTGCTTAAAATCAGGGGAGCCTTCAGAGATTCATGCAGATCTTTTTAAATGGATACAGGAGGATGGCAGGATTGAGTTGTAACAAATTATAACTTGTCAAAATTGTGGTAGTTTGAGCACCAAAAAACAACTGTGTGCCTGGAAGCATGCTACATCAAGAAAAACCCATAATTCCAAAATAATATTCAAAAAAGAAAAGACCAGAGAAAAATCGTCATCTTTTGAGGCATCTGTTAAAGCCATTCTTTACTTTGCAGATTCAAAGTTGGAGGGAAGGAACTTACTATTTATTCTGCTTTACAATAAGAACTGTATTTCATGGTAACCTAATAGCCCAGCCTGGGACAGAAAGTTCCTTGTAGAATGTCAGCTAATAAACGGAGAGAATGAGAACTTAAAAAACATCAAATTCTAAAAACAAAAAAAACCCCATCAAATTCTAACGAAAGTATGGTATTCAGAAAGGGATCTCAAAAGAAAAAATAAAAGTGCCCGTGGCGAGATCAGACAATCAACACTGTGACCTGAGGGTAAGTGAGGTGACAGCAGTGCAGGCCATCCACATTCTCTGTCTTCTGGTGCAACTGGACATGAAGAATGCAACACTGTTTCTAGCAGATGCTAGCCAGAGTGTGTATCCTGCCTCAGTCACACCTTTCTTTTGAGATTACAGGGAATAGAGGAACAGGCTAAGCAGCGCTAGAAGGAACTGGCCAAGCACAGAGAATCCACAGGACACAGTTTGGTTTCCTCAACAAGTCCTCAAAATGGGACTACACCGGAATAAAAGGGACTTGAGGTTCTGAAGAACCAGATTTAAGGTTTGCTCTTGGATTGAATGCCACCCAGGATAAACCAGCAATAAAGGACATTCTGGGATTAGCTGAAAATAGGAAAGTGGTCTGATTGCTTACCAGCATTTACATTTTTATTTTTCATATTAGGTAATATGAAAACTAAAATTGAAGGTAAAGATTATTAACCAAATAAATCAGGTTACAGAATGGAGCATGTATTATGGCTTCATTCTCATTAAAAATATAATATATACACAAGTGGAGAAGGATCTGGAAGGATGTGTACTAAGATATTAACAGAGGTGAGACTAGGGGTGGAATAGAAATGAGAAATTTAGAAATTTCCTTCTTTCTTCCTTCCTTCCTTCCTTCCTTCCTTCCTTTCTTTCTTTCTTTCTTTCTTTCTTTCTTTCTTTCTTTCTTTCTTTCTTTCTTTCTTTCTTTCTTTCTTTCTCTCTCTCTCTCTCTCTCTCTCTCTCTTTCTTTCTTTCTTTCTTTCTTTCTTTCTTTCTTTCTTTCTTTCTTTCTTTCTTTCTTTCTTTCCCTTCCTTCCTTCCTTCCTTCCATTCTTGTTTTTTTTGAGGCAGAGTCCCACGCTGGCCCTGGACTCACAGCGATCCTCCTGCCTTAGGCTCCAGAGTGCTGGGATTGCAGGCATGTGCCACCACGCTGGGTTTCCCCTAAATTTCTGTAATGTACATGTATTTTATCACTTTAGGATAATAAAAGATTATTAAAAAGATTAGTAAACAAAAACAATATTAAACTTAAAAATAACTGTCACGATGCTTTCAGAAGAAGAGAAAAAGGAAAATAATGCCCTAGAAAAAATAATGATATTTGACATAATAACATGAAGGGTAGCTTTGCCTTCCGCATGAGAGTCCTACTATTTAATTAACAGACTAGTTAAAAATATAGGAGTCTTGATATTGTTTATCTAATATCTAAAATCATAAAATCGTCTTTTAGAATATGATTTTATTCTAAAATAAAAGGTGGGGTGGTGCACACCTATAATCCCAGCACTCTGGAGGCTGAGGCAGGAGGATTATCTCAAGTTTGAGGCCAGCCTGGGTGATACAGTGAATTCAGGGCCAGCCTGAACTACAAAGCAAGAACTTGTCTCAAAAAAACCAAACAAGTAATTGTTTTAAAGCTCCAAAATTAAGTCCATTATTTTAAATGAATTTGCTTTGAAACTGTAGGTAAAACAAATACCACAGGAATTTACCATTAATTTAAAGTATAGATATAAATTAAACTAACATAAATGATACTGAATAAATCCATAAACTGTGGAGCAGCATTACATCAAAAATTAACACGCAGAACGATGTTCTCTTTGACACCTCTTATCGACATTTACAGTTCATTTTCCCATCGCTGTGCTTTGACATCTACCTTGCTACATGTTTGAGGGCACATAGTTTAATTTAGTATGCACAGGAAAAGAAAATACATTTTCGTGCTAGCTTTGGTGTTCTAAAATATACGCCTGATGAATGAATGAGTCAGCAGTGCATCGAGCAAGGAGGAATGGATTAGCCACTTAGATGTTAGCCAGTTAGATGTCCTCTTGTCAAAAGCAGGCAAGGAAGCAGGCAGATGTGTAAGGCTGTGGAATTTTCTTATCAGCTCTCTTTGGCTTTGGCTACTGAACTTGTGAAAACGGAAAAGCGAAGTAAAATGAAAGAGTGTCTGGTTTTGTTCTGGCAGGTTCCAGTTTTTTCTTCAAAGCAAGTAAACATGTTTTCGAGAATTCTTTGAATAATTGCACTTATGTTTTCAATTGTAATGAACTCAGTCGATTCTTTGACTTTGGCAGAAACCTGATTAGGAAGTATAGTTCACTTCCTCGAGGGTGGCTCAGATGGTTGGAGGCTTTGTTTTTAAGTGTCTTACTGAAAAACTGAGCAGACTTTTTTTTCCCTTGTGCCAAGATAGTAGAAAAGTGCTTATAAGAGGGGTCCCTAAGCACAGACACTGGGAAATAGAACTTAATGATTTTTAGTTTCCTGTATTCAAAATCAAAGATTCTCATTATTTCAGTATATTCTTTTGGAACCATTTTTTGTGATTTAAAATTGTCTTTTTTCAAATTGTCTTTTATTAAAATTTAAATAAATCACTGAATGGGTAGAAAAGATTGTGAGAAATTAGTTAACAGTTGAGAAAAATTAAAATCTTTGTACCACTGCTTAGATTGTTTAGATTGAGGGGATATTTTATTGCTAGTTTCTCTTCCATTCTCTCTGTTATCTGTTTGTTTCTTTCAAATTTATTAATCAAAGATCACAAAAGGCTTCTTATTAACAGAACTGTGGTTTCTTAGCTTGTGTGTAGAAGGAACAATCGGCAGAATATGAATCACACGCCTGTTCCAACACTGCCCTGGCAAGGCAGGTGCCGAGTATACGAACAGGAAAACATGGAATATATAAACAGGTATTTCTTTCTTTCTTTCTTTTTTTTTTTTTTTTGGTGCCAGGGATCGAACTCATGGCCTTGTACTTGTTTGGCAAGCACTGTAACCACTGAGCTAAATCCCCAGCCCGTAAACAGGTATTTAAAGGATGTTTTTGGAATTATTATTTGTCTTAATAGAACCTACTGTCTGAATGCTATGTTGCCATTATCTGGGCAATGAAGATACTACGATAAAAAAATCTAAATCCTGTCCTCAAATTTCCTGCCAGAGGCAGAGAAATAAGCAGAATTTGCCACCTAAGAAGTGTGTACATATGCTTGTAGAGTGTAGAGGCAAGAAGCCCTCTGCTTACTAGCTTGTCTCTACTTCTGCCATACATTTTTAGGATCAAATTAAATTTCCCCAAATTTCCAAGTTCTCTAAAATTCTGTCCAAAAATTTTTCCCCCTGCTGTTTCTTATTTGAAACCAGAGTGAACATTTAATGAAAAACAACATGATGAGAACCCGAGAGTTGTTTTTTATCCAAGAGAAGCAGATGTTTCTCAAGCAATAGTAAAAATGAATTCAATATTATTTGCACAGATGGAATTTTGCATCTGAGCTTCCTTTGGGAACAGGTTCGAGTGTAACAGGACCTCACTTTCAGATAACGTGTTAGCGGGCAGCAGATAAATTCATGAAAGTCCTTTCTATGTAGCTGGCACCTGGAACCAATCTGAGACTTTTCTTTTAGGATAGAAAGTATTACATTGCTAGATTTGAAATATTTTACCTTTATAGAGTACATGGAAGAGAAATAATTTTTTGATACCAGTTCAAAGAATTCCATTTGGATTTTCTCCAGAATTCAGATGGTGAAAAGGAAGGAGACACCCTTGTTGGGCTTATTCAAGTTGTGGTTCAGAGAATGTAAGACAAACAGCGAATCAGCAGAGACTAGGTGCATATTAAGACGGGAAGGTCAAATGCTCACCAGGATTGAGGATCGGACAAGTGCAGCCTCTGTTCGTCCATGATTCTGGATATAATGTTCGCTTTCCACGTAAAATCTTTAATTTGGTTGATTTTAAGACTTTTTTAACCTTCACATTGACCTCGGCATGAGAACCTTTATCATGAGCTGATAAAATCTTTATTTTTAGCACTGTAACAACATAATTCCAAAAGTCAAAATATAGATTTCGTATTATCATTTGAAATCTGAACAATTTAAATAAGCATTTCAGAACGGAAAGGTGAACTGATGATGACCAGGATGTGGAACTTTGCTTTAAAAATTCTTTAGGAAAAAAAAAATTCTTTAGGCTCATTCATTTTTGTGCTGGATTCCCCTCATTTATCTATATGAACTGTTTCTTCTTTCTTGAGCAATTTCAACTTCTGTCTCCTATATCACTATGCTAAGAAGATGTCAGCCATATATAATCTTAAATACAATCTGCAAATATAATCTTAAACATATTCAGCTATCAAATCTATTACTTAGGAGAAATAGGAAGTATGATCTTTATCCTGGTTTTATTTATATTCTGACTGTATGATAATTTTGCAGTTGACTGTGTATAATGTTGTGCCAGAGACCAAAATGTTACTACTAGAATATATTTAACACATCCTAATGAGATTATGTAATGTGATTGATTACTATTCTTCCCCTTATCTAGTATGTACAGTTCAAGTTGACTGGGATTAGGGAAGCTTCTGTCTATATTATGGTGGAATTCCAGTATCTCTTTTTTTTTTAACACACAAATTATACATATTTATTGAGTACCATGTGAGATTTCAGTATATGTATAGGTTGGGTAATATCCAAATCAGAGTAAACAGATCAAACATTTATCATTTCTCTGATGAAACAATCAAAATTCTTTCCTCTGGCTTTTTAAAAAAATATACTTTATAGCATATTATTATTACAGAGCTCCAGTATTCCACCTAAGAAATGGCTATGACTAGGGATTACGTATGGAGTAAGTGGGAGTGGGGAAGAAAGTAGACCTCGGATGCAATTTTCTACATCATTAGGAGAGTTCCGACTGGGTCATCTACATCCTGATGAATTGTGTGTCATGAGATTGTGTGTCATGAGAAAGCCCTATCTTGGCTAATCTCACAGTCCAAGAATACGGGTGTCTGAGAACTGTTACTATAAAGTCATCAAAGTTTAGATTTCTTGAGAACTCATGTTGGCTCGAAGTTTTAAGAAATTAAGTGAACTGCCCAAGGTCACATGAGTGGTTGGGGTACAGTCTGAACCAGAAGTTAATGAAATAAATGCACAAAAGGTGCATAGCGTAGTGGCTGACCCAGGGCGAATCTCAGAAAATACTCATTATTATTCCGGGTCTTTGTCACTACACTACTGTACTCGGTAAGTATTTGATAAAGGAATAAACAAATCAAATGTTTGTTCCCCATTAAGCTAGAGAATGGAGAGGGAGAAACCATTTTTCCCCAAGTCTTTAGCTGTAATGTACTGAACAAAAGTGTTTTCTTGCATCATTAAAAATATTCAATTTTTTTAAAGTAGAAAATTAACACAGTTTATTAAAAGATTGTTGTTTGTTGGAGAACTGCCTCTGTGTAATAATGAGAACCAGCTGATATTTTCAGTGAGCTGATTTAGAACTAAAATTATCATGTTTCTTGCTTTTGATAATAAATGCATTCCCTATAAACTGTTTTTCCTTTATTGGGCACTGTATATTTCAAAAATTTTCTTTTATTATTTAGCCAAGTTGGGAGGTGAAGAGAAGGAAGTATGTATATAATTTTAGATAATATTTATGTGGTTTTTACCATTTACTTTTTAAACCTTTTATGAGTTTAAATACAATGTTATCAAAACCTAAACACTGTACAGTACTTAGTTTCAGAAATCATAATTTAAAATTTCTTCTTCATTCTAGTGCAAATTTCAGGCTATATAAACTATGGAGAAATAAAAAGCCCCAGTCTTCACTAGTCAAGAATATGTTACCAAGATAAGCTATCTTAGTATATTTAATAAGCACTTAGAAGAAGGTAGTAACAGTCTTCACTCAGGGCAATGCCATTTCCCTTTTTCTACATGATGTGTTCTCCTGGCATTTGAAAGGCAGGTGGTTCTAGAGATTCAGAGAAATTGGGGAGATGACCAGGTGAATAGTTCGCCTCAGTCCTCGCCTTGAGATATGCTATATATCCTCTTCCCTGCCATTTCCTGAGTGTCTAGCATGCGCCTCCCATTTGTGGAAAAACTCTCTGTCCTCAGTTTGAATAGGTTCTCAGAAGCATTTGAGGATTGCAGACTCACCGTATGTGTATTTCATTCCACAGAATGCCTTGGAGTTTCCTAACACCTGTTCCTTGCATTCACATTTACCTACAAAACAGCAATGAAAAGCTGTGTTAGTTCTTGAGAGAAGAGACAGAGGGAGGGAGGGAGTGAGAGAGGAAGGGAGAGAAGAGTAAATTCAGCTAACACATGCTTGAAGCCTTGAGTGATACATTCAAGCTAATCTATAAATGCTCAGCAGCCATGAAAGTCATTCGAAAGAAGTAGAGCCTCTTTCTGAGTTGAATTAGTTACCACACCAAAAAATACTGACCTAAGAAAAATATAAAAGGTAGGAACAGTGTCATAGTTCAATGCTAGTAACTGATAATGGTAAGTGCAGCTTATGAAGAGATGGATAATTTATAGAAAAGTCAATTGTTGTTTTGCAGTTCATGGTCATGATGACAAAAGCCAAAATGAAATGACTGTCTCATGCATTGATGGTGATACTGTCCATTTAAAAAGCATTTATTCGTACCAGTGATGTGTAAAGCGTAGTGTTACATCCTTCAGATATATAAAGATGCTCAGGATACAAGTCTTGCCTAAGACTTGTGATCAGTAAAGCAAATGAAAAAACATGACAAGCTGTGTCTGACAGCTACTGTGTGTTTGGTGAGAAGGTCCCGTGTATGCAAAGACAGGAAAAGGGTTTTGGCTAAAGAAGAATTCGAAATGAACTTTGAAAAGTAGGATAGATTTTTCTCCTAATAGGTGAAATTACGCAGTGAAATTATTGAGTGCAAGAGATTTTCCAGGCCCTGTAAAAACTTTCAA
Organism: Hystrix cristata; assembly: GCA_004026905.1. Lineage (NCBI taxonomy): Eukaryota > Metazoa > Chordata > Mammalia > Rodentia > Hystricidae > Hystrix > Hystrix cristata. Next base: position 14,208 of record PVJO010015625.1, read on the forward strand.
AGTGCTTTTGTCCATAGATTATATATAGCATTTTCCATACTCACTTGTATGTTTCCTCTCTAGAGTGCCCCTTGAGGACAAAGGTTATGTCTTATTTTTATCAGCTTTATACTACTGAGATCCAGAATAGGTATGATTTTCATGCTTACTGATTTAACAATTAGAAATAATTTTTACGATTTCCTCATCACACTCTTTCGCCTGCCCTCAAGGCCTGCATCTCACAAGCACTGAGTGGTAAAGCATGTAACACTTATGCAGATTTGGAAATATTTTTTATTTATTTATTTATTTTTGTGTGTATGCTGCTGGGGATTGAACCTGGGGCCTGGTGCTTGCTAGGCAGGTGCTCTACCACTGGGTGCTCTACCACTGTTTTATTCTACTTTTCCTTCCTCATTACGACTCTAACTGGTAGAAATTTGATAGGAATATAGAAATGAAAGAATGAGCATAGAAATGTAAGAAAGAAAAGGTCGAGTGTGTTCATGGAGGAGTGAGTGGTGCTACTTATGCCAGGTGCTGAGTGAGGGCAAAGAGCAGAAGGAGATAAAATGCAGGACCTTGACTAATATGCAATTAGGGCCTGACTTCCATTTGTTAGATAACGGGGGATTCTTCAAAGCTATTAGCTTATAGAAGTTATATGAATTAAGAAATACATATATACTAGAAGTTAGTAAAGTCTATTACAACAACAGCAACCGTGGTTAATTTGAGTCCAATAATAAGCCATAAAGTATATAAGGACCTTCACCCACACAATCTTATTTAAATTTATAACGAGGTAGGCATTACTAAAAAATATAGAAATGAAGATCACAGAAGTTAATTAGCTTGTCCAAGGCCACACAGTTAACGAGTATGAGGGCCGGGTTTGAAGTCTCAGTCTGGGAGAATCTGAAGCCCTAATCTTTTCCCTACACCGTTCCTCTACACCAAACGTCATGTGGGCCTAACCAGACAGGTAGCCGTGGGTCAAGAAAGGAGGCGAGTGTGGTGGTGCACACGAATAATCCTAGCACTCTGGGAGGCTAAGGCAGGAGGACCGTGAGTTCAAGTCCACCTTGGGCAACCTAGCAACTTGGCAACTTAGTGAGACGCTGTCCCCAAATGAAAAGTTGAGAAAGGGATGGGGATATTGCTCAGTGCCAAGGCCCTGGGTTCAATCCCTAGTACTGAAAAAAAAAAATCAAAGGATACTGCAGAATTTGGTTTGCAAATCTTTTCAAAATATTGAATGAGGGCAAAGGGACAAGAACTATAAAAATAATGTCAGGAGAATGAAGTTTTCAGCTGGGGTGACGGGACTGTATCGCTGCCAGAAGTAGGGAAGTTCGGAGGGGAGGTTATCGGGCGTGCATAGAAGTTGGTGGTGGCAATCAGTTTTCTAACTTCCGTGTTGCGAGGACATGGAGCAGCTCCCAGAAAGGAGACGCAGCTAAGGAGCCAGAACTCAGAAAAATGGGGAATCAGGAAAGCAGCGGCGATCCAGGTAGCAGAACTGTCGGGCAGTCTCTTCTACACTTTTGCCCGTGGAGTCATGAGCTCAGATCATTTTCAGAGAGCCCGATTCTGGTGGAACGGGATCCGTGGAGAGTGACGTGGAAAACACTGACAGATAGACTCTGACCAAAGCTGCTACAGACATCAGAGAATAAGATTTATAAATGGAAAATCACAGTGGCGTTAAATGATGGAAAAGAGAAAAATTAAAGGTGCTCAAAATCAGTTGTTGTGATTTGTTAAATAATGTTGCTTATAGTCAAACAGAGAATTATTCACTCAGAATTGTAGTAACCTAAGCTGGTAGCTGTGGCTTTTGATAATTCCACCAAAGCAGGAGAGTATGCTAACTGCCTAATGCAACTTCAGATGCAACTCCTCAACAGAATGGTCCTCTTTTGAGTCCTCCAGCCTTTTAGGAGCATATTCAAAGGTCTTTCTTTGGCTACCTTATAACATCCCCTTTTCATGTACTTAAAACTCAAATATTAAAATTTCTGGGTCATGCAGTAGTGTGCGCTACCATCCCAGCTATCACTTAAACCCTGGAGTTGCAGGCCAGCCTTGGTAACATAATGAGATCATGTCTCAAAAATTTCTTTTTGGTGGGGGTGGGCTGGGCTTCAACCAAGATTTTGTTTTTTTATGCAGTGCTGGGAATTGAACCCAACAACTCAGGCATTTTAGGCAAGTGCTTTTCTACTGAGCTATGCCCCAGCCTTCCAGATATATTTTCTTAGAACAAATCTGGAAGAGGAGAAACCCTGTTTAGTTATACTAGGTTATTAGTACATTTTAAAAAATGAGCATCTTTTACAGTTCTGTGATACTAGTTAAAGCCAGTTTTGTTATTCGAGAAGTGAAGTTTCAAAGCTGGTGTCTTCTACCTCCTGAGAAGTGGTAGAAACTAAGGGGACTAAGGGGGAGGAGATGTAGCTTAGTGGTAGAGTGCGTGCAGGTGAAAGGCCTGGGTTTGATCCTCAGCACTGAAAAAAAAATTAGTGGCATTTTGTTGCTATAGTGCATTATGCTTCCAGTCAAAAGCTTTTTATGGAAATTTACGGTAGATAATATATAGGTAGGTATCTAGATTTGAGGATGAATTCTCCTTTTCTTAAGAAACGGATCATCACTTTTTTGCCGAAAAAAAGCCCACAAGAGCAATTCCTATATGCATGGAATGGGAATATTGCTGTTTAGCAGGGAACTGAACAAAGCCTGCCTGCATTTGGAGCTCGCCCAGATGAATTTCAGAGGCTCTCTGGGGACATACAGACCTAACAGCTGTGGCGGACGTGAGAGTCTGGAGTCCTCCTGCCGCCAGCACTTTATGTGTTTGGTGTGCAGCCAGCTCTCTGGCAGCGGGCTCGACTGGTCCAATAGTCCTAAAAACCTGCTCCTTACAGATTTGGCCTAGTGGACAAAGTCAGAGAATTATAAAAAGTCGCTGTGTTAGAAAAGTAAAATAAAAAGTTTCAAAGTGGCCATTAAAGTTAAAATTATAAAATTCAAACTATGAAGGCCCAAAAAAATTCAAATTGCACTCAGGCATAAGAATTAATGGGAAAGATTCGTTTTCTTTTTCAAATGCTTAAAAGATAAATATGACACTTTCATATTATCTTATCTTTCCGACCTTATTTCCTATTGTGAATGAAAATAAAACCTTTAAGTAAATTGTCATAAGATTATGTTAAGCGGCAAAAGAAAACAGGGTTGCAAGTGTCAGTGTTTCTCAAATTTGGGGTCTTGATTCTTGGAGGGCTCATAAATTCTCTACAAGAACATATTACAGTTGTGGTTTCCTCTTGTTCTAAAATATACACTGGTGGATAGAGAGAATTTTAGGTGGTGGACATATGAGTAGGTGCGTCTAAGTTTTTCTGTGTGTCTGAAAATTTTCATACTAAAAAGATGGAAAAATTATTACAGGGAATCAATACAGGTTTGTAAATTCAGGCTTGAACACAGTCTCAGCTCCAAAGACAGAGCAATATTAGGTAAAAGAGACAAGGCCTCTGCCAAAAATCAGATACCAGTCTCTGTGGATTAGAAATGAAGGAGTGTGCAAGAGGAGAGGGGCCTGGAGTCATAGGTCTTGGGGTCTGGTTTCAGAGTCGGGGCAGCAGCTTGGAGTTGAGACATTAAGAATTAGTAATTAAATGTTTCTGTGCGTCATGAACACCATGCCAGGATGGCTTTATACGCTCTAACAAACGTTCAAGGGTGCTTTTATAATCACGTGCCAGAAGGTGGTGTTTCTGTCAACCACGGAGCACATATATACTACTCTGATCTCGTAAGATGCTGTTGCTTAGCGAAGTCGTAGCTATCATAGTTTCTATGATAAAGTGTCTCTATGATGTTTGCACAACAACAAAGACCCTAATGACGCGCTTCTTAGAACATATCTCTGTCATCAAGTGATGCATGACTGTATTTTTATATAAATTATTGCAGAGAATAAAAGAAATAATGGGGGGACCTTCTAATTTACCCAAACACGAGCAGTACCATAACTGGACCAACAAAGATACAAAAATCCTAATCAAACAAAAACCAAAACACTTGCAGACCAGATCCAGCACTGTGTGAATAAAAATGCGTCATGACCAAAAGGATTTAGCCTGAGACTAAAAGAACAATTTGAAGCCAGGTGTGGCGGCGCAAGCCTGTAAGCCATCACTCTGAGAGGCTGAGGCAGGAAGACTGCAAATTTGAGCACAACCTGGGAAACTTAATGGCTTAGTAAGACCCTGTCTCAAAATAAAAAATAAACAAAAGGCTGAAATACTGAAGTAGCTCAGTGCTAAGGTCCTGGATTTGATCCTCCTCATACCCCAGCAAAAAAAAAAAAAAAAAGAGCTTGATATTAGAAAAATCTTATTTTCATATAAAGCACTAATAAATTGTAGGAGAAGAACCATAGGATTTTCTCAAAAGAGACAGAAAATGCCATTTGCTAAATACGAAACTCACTAATAATAAAATTAGGATTAGAAGAGAATGACTTTTACTTGATAAAGGCTAGATATTGAAAATCTCTATCAAATACCACATTGGTAAAATTTTCAAAATATTTCTATCAAAATTTTTTTCTTTTAGGTTTTTGAGGTAGGGTCTTGCTATGCAGTTGAGGCTGGCCTTGAACTCACTATGCAGCCCAGGCTGGCCTCAAACTTTCAGTGATCCTCCTGCCTCAGCCTCCCGAGTGCTGGGATTACAGGCATGTACCACCACACCCAGCTCTTTCCATCAAATTATTTTTTTACTGAACCAAGAAGATTTAATGGTATATTTTAGATATACATAACCATCGCATTCATCATAGTTAATTTGTACTTGTCCATGATATATCTTGTTTTTTTTTCTTTTCCCACCCCTCCCTTCAACTCCTCTTCCCTTCCTTGTTTACGACTGCTTTGGAAAACATTTTACTGGAGACTTTACCCAATGTAGTAAGGCAAAAAAAAAAAAGATGTGAAAACTAAAAATGAGACAAAACTGTCCTTATTTGCTAATGATATGATGTTCTGCATTGAAAAATCCAAGATAATCTATAAACTTTCGGAATTAGGAAACAACGTCAGCAAGGTTGCTGGCTATAAGATCAAAATACAAAAAACAAACATTGCTCCTTTGTATCACTAATAATCATTTAGAAAGACCATTCTCTCAACAGCAATAAAGTCTACGAGGTATTCAGGAGTAAGTTTAATAAAATTAGTAAATTTAGTAAATTAAACTGAGTACATTCACTAAATTTTCTAAATAACACAAATGAAACCTTTAAGGTCTTACTGAAAGACCTTAAAGAGGACTTCAACACCTAGATAGGTCATGTTTGGAACTACTCAGCGTCATGAAGCAATTGCTTTTTTCACAGTAAAAGTCAGTGCAAATGCAATACAAGTATCAACAGAGCTTTTTATGGGACTTCATAAACTTACACTAAATTGTACCTAAAACAATGATGAGCCGATAGCTAAGATAATTTCAAGAAAGAAGAACAGATGGGAGGCATTTGCTGTGCCAGGTATTAGGACTCACTACAAAGCTGTGATAAGCCACGATGGTATTTGCTCACCAAACACGGTACAGACCAGATAGAGATCCACACACAGAAACTTGATAGAAGACAAGTCTGCACTACAAACCATGGTCCCCGCCACTATCACCCCTGAGTATATCAATAACTGCTTCTCCTCCCGTCTCAGTTTCCAGCAATGCCTTCTTAGATGCCCTCCGCAGCCTTCCTCCAGCTTCCTTGCCACTCCATCCACTGTCCTCTGAAACCCCGCAGCCCACTGACCTGCCGCCCTCCTCCTTGCAGCCCTGCTTACCCACGTGCAGTCCCACGTTCCTTCACTCTTGCTTGAAAAAACCTCAACCTTTGGCTCTTGCCTACGTTCATGCTGTGGAATGTGACAAAGGAACACATACAACCATGTGGACTGGGCTTATTTTTAATGCCACGCATCTGCTCAAAACCCTCCAAAGGCTTCCATGTCACTCCAGGTAAAATGCACAGTCCTTTCTGGGCCTCTGCCTCCATTTTATCTCCTCTACACTCCCCCTGCACCTCACTCTGCTCCCGCCACCCAGCCTTCCCGCTGTTTTCTGAATAAACCAGCCCTATTCCCACCCCAGGGCCTTCATAATTACTGTATCTTCTGCCTAAACTCTCTGCCCTCTGTTACCTGTGTAGCTCACTCTCGTACCTTCTTCAGGTTTGTTTCCTCCTTAAACGTCACCTTTCGTGGGGCTCACCTTGATCACTTTATTGAACATATAGCCCTCCCAAGCATTGCTTATCCTCCATCCTTGCTTTGTTTTTTCTTTTATACTAAACATTTGTTATACTAAATATTTTATCCATTTATTACTATTTTCCTGTCATGGCTTGTATCTAGACGTCCCTCCAAGGCCTCATGTGGTCATAGGTGGGCTTTTCAGAGGTGGCTGGGTGTGTGAAGCTGGGATTGAGGGTGCCTCACCCCAAGGGCAGGTAGCCTGGGTGGAATATAAGGGACAGAGAGGGCTGCTGCTGTCGCTTGCTGCTGTAGCTTCTGTTGCTGCCTCCTGTCTGCTCTGTGAGGCACCTCTGCCACGCCGCCTGGCCTTGGAGCCAGCCGACTACAGACTGAAACATCCACAAACTGTGAGCCAAAGTAAACCCTTCCTCCTTTAACTTTAGGTGTCGGGTATTTTGTCTCAGCAATGAGATAAGTAACTAAGACATTTCCCTTCAGCAAACTGCAAATTTTTTCTGTTTTGTTCTCTTTCTGTATTCACTGCACTGTCATATGACGTAGGCACTCAATAAACATTTGTTGGGGCCGAGTGCCGTGGTACATGCCTGTAATCCCAGCTACTTAGGAGGCTGAGGCAGAAGGAGCACAGATTTGAGGCCAGCCTGGACACTCCCCAGTTAGACCCTGTCTCAAAACAAAAATGAAAATAGCTGGGGATGTAGCTCGTGGTAGAGAGCCCCTGGATTTAATCCTCAGTACTAAAAAAATTTGTTGGATGAATGAATTAATAAATTTATACAGAACTCCTACAAGTTAGTAAGTCAATTACAAGTAGGAAATTCATAGAGAAGCAAACTGGAAGGGTTAAGAATTAGAGATTATCTATCTATCTATCAACTGTCTATCTATATCTATCATCTATCTGGTACCCGGGACTTAACCTAGCGTCTTCACACTCGGCCACATCCTAACCCTTTTTTCATTTTGAGACATCGTCTCTCTAAATTGTTAAGCTGTTCATATTGGGCTAGAACTTGTGATTCTTTGGCCTCATCCTCCTGGAGTTCTGGGATTATAGGCCTGTACCACTACGCCTGACTCAGCTCTTAATTGTGTAAAACAGTACGTTTCAGAGATGGAAATACATCAAAGTCTTAACAGTGTGGTTAATGAGATTTGAGGTAATTTTTTTTTTCTTTTACTGTGATGTTTTACATTTTTGAAATTTCCTGGACTAACTACATATGCCCCCAAGTAAACAGAAGACAAACAAAAGTTAGTTTGAATAGTCCTCATCTATATTTTTGTTTCATACTTATTGGGGCACTACTTTATCAAACCTCAGAACTAGAGTTCCCCTCACCCAAAGCTGTCCCCAGCTCAGCACATTCACTGACTAGACCTGGAAATATGATCGAGTTGTATGTCTCACCTGAGTGTCGAAGTGCAGAGAATCCTTGCTCATCTTCCCAGTCCCACCTGGGTTCGCTCTTATTGTGCATGGGATGGAAGTTGGGAATTTCGTGATACCAGTCCATGTCTGCGTTGCTAATAGAATAAAACGACAACTTCTTAAGGGATGTTTTAGAACACGAGTAGAAATCAATGTATTCATAGAGATTGAAACCTTGTCATCTGCCTTCCTATACTTTCACTGTCCAGAAAGCAGTAATGATTTAGGAGATTATTTTGAAAAAATAATTTATTTTGCAAAATGAGCTAGATTATCTCTAGAAACTTGCAAGAACAAGTTACTTGACTCTGCAGTTTGACAAAAGTTCTGCCAAGAGATGTGCAAATGTATCTTTGCTCCACTACTGGCATGCAGGGTTTTCCTAATCACTACTAGATCTTCAAAAGGATCCGAAGTGTATGTAGATGGGTGGAGGGCCACACACACTCACCTGCTGAGGCAGTCGCCTGTGAGAGGGTCGCAGCTCCCTGCGCAGTCACAAGGCCTGCAGCCGTAGTCTCCGAAGCCCCAGTATCCCACCATACACCTGTCACAGTGTGGCCCTGCCACCCCAGGCTTGCAAGGGCAGTCACCATTGCTGGGGTCGCAGAAGATCACTGAGCTGAAAGGGAGGACAGCGGATCCGATGGGATGGCAGGAACAGGCTACAACAGAGAGGACAGACGAGCACTGCTGACTGACTGACCGTCTGCTTGGAGAGGAGGCCCCGCCATCCCAAATCTCTGAGCGTCGTCCTTCAGCCGGCTGGTATATGCTGTGAGAATGAAAGCTGATTAAATTACAGATAAGCCAGATGTAATCAGCACGGCATGTCTGCTGTGAAAAGAAGCACATCGTTTATTCTAAAATTGAAGGCATTAAACACGAACACCTTTTGGTTGAGATGATGATGAGGAACCAGCAAAAGAGACAGAGAAAGAACATTCTGTGAGAACGAAAAGATCATGAGCATATTTTCTGTTTTGTATCTAGATGTCCCCCCGAAGCCTCATGCACTCATAGGTGAGGCTTTGGAGCAGCAACTGAGTCATATGTGTGTGACACCCATCAGTGGATTAGTACACTGGTGAGTTTATAGCTAAATGTGATGTTGGGAGGTGAAGCCTGGTTGGAGGAGGTGGGTCACTGGGGGCGTGGCCCAGCAGGGTCTATCTCTCTTCTTCCTCCTGGATCCCTTTCTGCTTTCTGTCTGCCATACCATGGACTGTTCCTCCTCTGCGATGTCCCTCTGCTACACCGCCCTGCCTTGGAGCCAGCCATCTATGGACTGAAACTTCCACAAACTGTGAGCCAAAATAAATCTGTCCTCCTTTAACGCGTGGGTGTTGGGAACTGTGTCTCAGTGACAAGCAAGTAACTAAGACAGAGTATGATGCTGTAGAAACCAAACAAAGAAAGTTTGAAGAAAGAGGGCAACATCAAATGTATCAAATGTTGATGGGCCAAAGACAACGAGGAATGGAAATGGATTATGACATTTAACACCATGAAGCCCATTGGTGTCCTTGACAGGAGCAGTTTCAGTATAACAGTGAGTGGGGAATGTAACTGAAGAGGTCTTGGGAGACAATTGGAGTAGGGGAATTTGAGCACCAGAATAGATAACTCTCTGGGCCCAGAAGTGAGATCTGGTGTTTAAATCTGGATGGAGATATGAAGTCAAGTGGAGGTTTATATTTTTGTTTGTTTTGTTTTAAGATGGGAGAAGTTACAGTATGTTTGATGTTATTTGTTGATGGGAATGATCCAGGAGAAAGGGAAAAGTTGACCGAAAGAGATGAGAGAATTGTTGGGTAGGTGTTGAGCACACTTGGATAGGGAATCAGGGGTGGGAGCTGATGGAGAAGAAGTGTCAGTCTTAGGTGGGAGCATGATTAGTTCATGGTGACGGGATGAAGGCCAAGCACGTGTACACAGATGAACACCGTGGTGGGAGCTGGTGGGCTTGCTCTTCTGCTTGTATTTTGTGGATGAAACAGGAAGCAAGATCGTCAGATGAGCGTGATGACAGGAATCTGAGGAGTTATAGAGCAAATGAGAGACTTAGAAAGTGAAGTATAACTAATTTCCAGGCCGGACTGAGGCCACATTTGGAGTTAGTGGCCATGAATGTAGAGTGTCACCAGACAAACAGGTTGTTTTCTCCAATCTCCTATAAGAGAAAATACAGGTTTGGTATGGGCCGCAAATTGGACTTAGCCTGGGTGAGATTAAATCCAGCTGCTTAGACTGGAATCTATATTCAGCCATTTCTGCAGTCTTCTCAGCTGTCTCCCTCTTCTTGGAACTGCCCACTGCTACAGGCTGACAGCCCACAGCACTTTTGTGCGTGTGTGTGAGTGCGTGCGTTGCCTATTGTGTTTATGATAAATTGATGCATCTTAACCTCACTTGGGTTCTATCTACTCGACTTACTCTGTTTGCCTGGATCTCCCTCACAGTGGCTGGCCCGGAACTTCCCCAGGCTTTTAGTTCATTTATCTGATGTTTCGGAGGCGCTGACAAGTCTGGAAATCTCTCCTCCTCACAATCTCTTTATTTTCATTTCTCCACCACACCCTCTGAGAATCAAACAAGAAAGGCTGGCAGAGGTCACGGTTAACACACCTGCCTCCCACTAGCTCTGTGATTTGGGGCAAGAAATTTAACTTTCCTGAACCTTAATTTCTTCACCGTGATATCTACGTCTTGTGGAGCTTTCGTGAGGTTGAAGTTATTTGAAATGAAACCACTTCAGCAAAGCATGTAACACGGTGCCTGATGTGGAATAGGCCAACTCTTCTTGCCATGTCTTATGAACGAATATTCTAGATCCTACTCCCCCTTTTCTCCTTGGAAAACTTCACTTACTATTTTGTCATTAAAGTCTCAACTTGGCTTTACATCTCTCCTATGCAATTGTATAACTTCTGGCAAGATACTTAGCTTTTCATCTCAATTTTCTTGTCTACAAAAACAGAAATAATGTAACCATTCTCAGACAGTCAGTTGTAAAGATGAGGAAGGTCATGAATGCAAAGCGGTTAATGTGGTGCTGGGTTATTGTTTATTAACACTAAATTAATTAACTAATTAATGCACTAACAATTCTTATGGAGATACAGGATCTATGTTTGTAGGAGACCTGGTGCCAGCTCTTAGGCAATTCAGTCTTGTGAGGGAAACAGAAGTAAACAAAAATTTCCATGCATGATGGTGCACTAAACAGAGGCCTAATAAAGTGCTCTGTAAGCAGAGACAATGGTTAAGGCAACACAGGCTGAGGGACTCACACAGGACTCACAATGGAGCGGTCTTTAGATGTAGGAGCCAGATCTTAAAGCTGAGTAGGCATTTACAAGCTAGAAATGAGGGTAAGGTAGGCAGCTGCTCATTCCAACATGGTCTTAAGATATTCTGCTCATTGTATTTTTCAAAAATAATTAAAATATTTAAATTGTGGTGAAAACACCTTATAATTTACCATCTTAGCTCTTTTTGGACTTTCATTGCACTTTACTCTTCTGTATGGTGTGGAAGCTCTTCCTGCTTCCCCTTTCACAACTTAGCACCCTCAGCTGTGGCTTCATTGCCTTTCCCCATCTTGGTCATCTAGATTCTGCCGTGCTTTCTTGTCTTGCTCCCTCCAGTGAACCACTTTCTCTGTGTGGTCTCTAGTCTTTGTATGTATTTCTTATCTGTGTATATCACAGCACGCTATTATTATTTGTTGATACGTCCATTTCCCTTACTACTGGGCTCTGAATCACTGACAGAAGGATCCTTATCTTCTTAGTCTTGTTTCTGAGGCCCCAGAACAGTGTCTGGTATGTAATAGATGCCCAAATAAGGATTTGTGGAATTGACCTAAAGGGCAGTCCGGGCTGTACAAATTGTATGTGGGAGGGCACGTCCTGTGCAGGGAATGTGAGGAGTTCAGTGTTTAGAGGAATTTAGTCTGAAATTTAAATTGAACAGAAAGCAGATGAAGGGCGATAGAGACAAAAATCAACCAACCAAACAAACCAACACTACAGAGTTAGGTTAGGTTGTGTTAATATTTGAGATTATGGAAGTACCTACTCTAAGAAGTTGAATTTTGTCTTATGGGCCTAATGAACCATAGAAATGCAGAGTTATGATGTAACTGTGATTTAATTTTGACAGACATGTTAGTGGTGTTGCCTATACTACACTGAAAAGGAAACCAAAGAAATGAGAGATGACACGGAAATGACTAAAGTGGTAGATGTACGACTAGGAGAAAATTTTAACATCAAAAACTTTTTCAAAGATAGACTTGATAGGATTTGGAGACTATATGGACGAGGAAGAAGAAATTATTAAGGGAAAAACAGAAGTTGAGGAAGACTTCAGTGTTCTACTTTGTGAAAATGACCAGTGACATGATTTACAAAGATTTCGAATATAGAGCTGGAGAAGGTTGGGGCAGAGAGAACCACACTGAGGGTGGAGGTATGGAAGGGTTGGAGAAAGGAGTGAGTTCAGGGTCAAACACTGACTTTTTGATGTTTGAAGGATACGGAATTAAGTTATAATGGGTGGAAATCATCCGAAATTTAGGAAGAAAATTGAGGTCACAGAAACAGTTTGAAGAGTCGCCAGCTGACGATAATAGAAGCTGAAAGGATTAGATGAGACTTCCCAGGGATAGTGTTTTGAGTGAGAAGACAACTAAGGATAGAATACTGGAAAACACACACAGGAAGCTTCAGGGACAATAACTTAGGAAACAGGCTGTTAAGGGCCAGGAAGGGAAGAGGGACAAAGGGCAAGAAAGCGTTGTTATGGTGGCCAAAGGATGAGAAAGTTTCAAGTGGTCAACGGCATCAAACACTGCAGAATGGTCAAGTCACGTGAGACTGAGGATAGACCAGTAGCGCCGTCAGCTAGGAGGTCCCCAGTGACTGTGCTCACAGCGAGAGCTGGAGAAGCACGGGCGTTGGCAGCATCCTACTCTGGTCGGGGCTCTCTTCCATGTTTAGTCATTAGAGCAGTGGTTCTTCAACCCGCATTACTGTGTGAAGTTTGCAAAAATTCTTTACTCCCGTTAGCCTTCCATCCCCAATGCTACGTGTACTCTTCTCGCTAAGTAGCACACAGAACGCGGAATGGTGCCTTTTCAGCAAAGGGTCCGAATAGGAAGAACCTCTTATTCACTTATTTATTCATTCACTCAGCTAGCAAATGTTGATTGATAACAATTCTAATGTTTATAAAGCATTTGCAGTTTATAACACGCTGTTATACCCAGCCGAGCATTTCAGGTCCTTCATATTATGGGGCTGGCCTACTTTTCCAGTCTTGCCTTTAGCTACTCTCTTGCATGTAGCCCTTATTCTAATTAAATGGTGGAGTTCCTAGATGCACCCACGTCTGTCCTGTTTCTGTGCCTTTGTTAATTTCTAGAAGGAAATTCTTCTCTCGTATCTGTCTTTCAAAATTCCACACATCCTTCAAGATCTGTCTCAAACATCGCTCCTAAGGGTTACCCTGGTTCAGTGGGGAGAGTGCTCAAGGTAGGTTTCTGTTGGTGACTTTCTTTTGAAACTTCTGAAATTGAAATATAATGAGGTCCGGAAGAGAGAAGTACAGCACTCTTCCTTCCTCCACCTTCCCACCTCCCCATGTGTGGCTCCCAGGGTCGCCACTCCACTTGTTCAACTAAGTGACAGATTTACCTTCTTGCCATTCCTTATTCCAACGCTGATATGTAATTTATCCTTTCTTTGAAACCCTCAGTTGCTTAAAAAACAACATTTCTTCTTATGTCTCTGGTCACATTGTGTCTTGCATTAGAGATGAGGGGCGTTTTCCTTTTCTCTCATGGTCAAACCAGTCTGTACACCCCTGTATGGGTCCCGCTCACCTATCCCTCCCAGTGTTAGTTTCCACCTTTCTCGGCCTTGCATTTCTATTTTACCAGCTTGTTGAAGATTAAATGAGAGATAATATATATCTCTGGTATTTAATAGGCAATTAGCAAGTAGGAGACTAGAGATTCTCAAAAAATAACCACTAAATTGAATTAAAAGGCAATGGGAAATTTTTACAAAGGGCAATGAATGAAAATATAAAAGACTTTGAAAGGAAAACAAAAAAATTGCTTGAAAGACTAACTGTATGTGAATTTGTCTAAGGCAGCATTGATCCATTCATTTATTCAACAAACACTTAATGAACAGCCACTACCTGCTAAGTAATGAGCAAACTGAATAAGATCGTCTTGGTCCTTCAAGAGATCCATAGTTTAGAATAATTATTCCTTTATAAAAGGATCTAATACAAGAAGAAAAGTAAAGATATTGTTTCTAAAACTTTTGAGGTTTTTGGAGAACATTTATGAGGTGGTTTCTACATTAAATTTCTTTCTTTTCTTGTTTTTTAGTTGGGTTTCATTATGAGAACATAAAGTATTTTCTCTTCAGGTACTCTGACACTTTAGAACTAGTGATTTGTCAACTACATTTAATCATGAAATAATTTGAAGGGATTATATATAATGCAACATGAATATATCAAATTACTATGTTCAAAACAGTAAAGAAATGACTTTAAGTGAAATCACATACAAAAGCAATAAGAAAACCAAAAGTTACTGTACCACTCAGTGAAGTGATTAGGTTCTCGGCAGCACCAAAGGGCGATTTAGCCAGAAGACAAGTCTGTTGTGGGGCCTGCAGCTATAATAACATACAGTATCCCACCACCATATTTTTCTCCTGTGATAGAAAACTTGAGCATTTTAAAGAGCTGACCTCTCTGGACGACCTCTGTGTTCTAAATCCTACATACATTTCAGGAATGGCCAGAAAAGAATGTGATTCTATCACATGCGCCGGTGGATTCTGTCAATGTGACTTTTTGCATAATTATAAGATAAAAATACCACTTGGAAACTATGCAGAACTAGCTCCAGGCAGAAGGCCCTGGCATCTTGCACGACACACTTTTTCAGACTGTACACTGAGTCTCACCTTACATACCTAACTCCTGAAGTTTGATACCAGAATTTATCTCACACTCATAAACTACATTTCTTATTTTCTTCCAAGAACGAAGTATATGAAAGTACACTTTCATTCAAAGTATTCCAATGAAAGTATGTTTTTTTTTGCTTGGTGGTGGTGGGGATCTCCCTACATTCTGGTTTAGTTCCGAGTCCCCAACATATATTTCTGATTGATTGTTCATTCTAAAATGCAACCCAAGCACTTTTTCTCAATGAATGTCAAAGTTATAACCCAGAATCACGTAAGTCCTTGACTTCATCTTTGTCTTGTTAGATATGCAGCCCAGTGGTGAAGATTAACAGTCCTCATATACTATCTTCTGAACCTCATTACTCTTTCCACGATAGGTTTTAGCGTACACAGTTATGGCAAACTGTCCTTAAAAGGTGAAGTGGCAGCCAAAATATTTGGGAGCTGTGTAACCGGTCTAGGTGACAAATCATTCAATATTTTCAGCATTATTTCTTCCTCAAGACATTTATTTGTCTTAGGCTGATCTTACCCACAGCCACAGTGGCAAGGCAAAATTAAGACAAATACAATTTTAATTCCCATATATTGCCAAAAGCATTCTTTAATGCAAATGACTTCCTTCGAATAGTGCATTAATTCCTTTGAGGTTGAATTTGAAGAAAATGTAAAGTAGTAATACAAAAATTTCAAATAGGTGAGATAGAGGAAGTGTGCACAGAAGATTTCACATGTTTCCTTCAAGCAATGAATTTAGGTGATTACTGAGTGAGATACAAATTTTATTTACAGGTGTTTGTTTGCAGCAATACATCCACTACATGAAGCACTGCTGCCTACGTCGCATTTATAGAGGAGTTAGGATGCGAAGCTGCTCTGGAGAACCTTCTAGTAAGAAGCACGATTGTTAATCAAAGAGCAGATGGACACACTTTTGAACCACCTTGTGCACACACCAGCTCCAAAGCTAATATTTGTTTCGACCACAAAAGGTGATAATGAGTACAGCTGTTTGGAAATTGCCTGTATGATCTCTTAGGAAAACACAGAATAAAATAGAGGCAGTGTGATAAAGTTGGTAAGAACACAACTTGAAAGTCATTCTAGATGATTTAGAATCCTGATTATGAGGCTTGTTTTAATGAGACTTTATGAAATCGTGCTCCTCAACTCTCAGTTTTCTTATTGATGAAGGACGAATAGCAAAACCTATGCTACAAGGTTATCTGAGGGGTAGATGAGGTAATGTTCTTGAACTTTAGCGTCAACAGGCATCATGGTAGCGGCAGAAGATACAAAGACAAATACAAAAAGTCATATCTCTTGAGTGAGGGAAAAGAGATGGACAAACAAAGAATAGTGAGTGTTATAGCCAAGCTAGTCCAGCAAGCCCAAGGACACAGAGGAAGAGCAACAAACGCCTCACTGCGGATACAGATGGGTTGAAAAAAATCGGTTGAAAGGAAATCAACGATCTAACCGGCTTTGCCTCGCACCTGGGAGGACCGTGGTAATGAAAAGGAGCACAACTTCCCTGATGGCCTTTAGAAGTAACTTACTCCTAAGTCACATATTCCTTTTCTTGGATTAAAAAATCAGTCGGTGGTTACTCATTCGTAGATCAGAATATGTCAGAAATAGTAGGGCGTGGTCTATGGCCGCCCTGCATATAGGGAGGGACTCAGCGATGTGATACAGGACAACAGTCGTTACTGTCCACCTGCACGAATATACCAAGTATGTAGATCCAAGTACAAAATGGCCAGGCACCGTTATGGCTCCCCGTGTTCCGACAGGGTTGCTGAGACCTGGAGTGGCAGAGTCCGAGGAAACCATCGCTGTCTTTCATCTTCATTGGGCCCTTCACTGGGACTCTGGGAGCAGGTCTGTGCCTCTCCTGTGGGACAGCGCTTTGTGACAGAAACCACCAGACGAGCTCGGCCTCTTTCTTGTTTTACATTGTAAGTCTTGTACCTGATACCTTTCACTTCGCTTTTCTGTTAGGAAGAGCTACACTGGGGACAAAATGCTGCGAAAGTATTTGCTCCTGAGTTAGCTTTTCTAAAAACAAAACTCGAAGTTCAAGGCCCTACGCTGGGAAAGAAGTGGCTGCCTGAGACCTTTCGCCACTGCCGGGCGGCCACTCCCTCACCAGCGCCTCCCGGGTTCTCAACATGGTTTTCCTCTGAAAAGGCCAAGGCCCCACACAATTTCTGGTGGGGAAGCTTTCCAAAGTCATTTCAAAGTGGCCCAGCTGCCTGCTGAGGCTTTCAGGGGGAACGGGACTTCTTGGAGACGGTTTGGAGATGCAGCTCCACAAAGAAAGGAGAGAGTATGAACTGTTATAAATATATTAAGTGCGAAGTTAAATAGTGGACAAAGAGTCTTTTTTTGTTCTATTTTCTCTTTTTCTTCTACTATCAACTGTTTTTGCTATTGGATGAATAGCTACACAAAACAAAGAAAAAATTATAAATGAACTTCGTAAAAGGCAAAATATTTACCCTCTCACTATCCTTGGAAACATTTTTCTGTTGATCCTTCGAATGTTATAAACATGGTGTTCAGTGTTAGCAAATTCCATAATATTCAAAGTACATTTAGTTTCAAATAGAATTAGGCTTGAATAAATCTAGTAAGAGGATAATTTGAGATGGCCTTTCATTTACTGAAATGGCTCCTGGAAGAGTTGTATATCCCCCACAAAAGAAGATTTATTGATATGAAGATCAGCATCTATTTAATGCTTATAAAATAAATGCGAGGTTTTACTATTCCTACCTCCCGCTATGTGATTTCTGTACAACCCTTTCCTGTTTACTAGTTGTAACTGAGCCAGTTACTCTTTACTCCTGGACATAGCTGAGGGATCTCATGCAGTTAAGACAATTATGTATTCTTGATTTGCTGCTTCATCTAAACTGAAGAAAATATTTTTGAGGATATACATTTTATTACTTGTAAAAATTATTAATCTCTAAGGTACCTTTTCATAGTATTTACTAGCATTTTAATTTACATAGTTACTTGAGTAAATTTGTCTGCAGTTTATCTCCATGGGGTAGGAGCTCTATCTTGTTGTATCCACAGTGTCTAGAATAGGTCTGGCACCTGCTGGGCTCTGAATAAATATAGGTTGATTTTTTTAAATGGATGAATTGTATTACTTAAGAAATATTTCTGAATGATGGATGGTCTTTTGGTCTTCCACCATCTCTTTGTGATTTTCAGCTCGCTGCCATCTCTATAATCTACTGTGATATGTGGAAGGTGGGAACCACGTCACTTCATCTCTTTATCTTCAAACTCCAGGGTCATGCCTGGTGTATTTTAGCAACTTACTCAATCTTTGTGGAATGAGTGAATGAATGAATGAATGAATGACTGTGTCTCTTAATAAGCAACAAGCCTAGAATAGTTTTATGTTTTGTTGAACCTCCTGAAAAGCGCATGCTACTCTTTCTACAGGTTTCCTAGTACCTCAGCACTAATACTGAGATACTGCAAACAGAAAAAAACACCAATAAATCTAGGGTAAACTGAAATAGTCAAAGCAGTCTAAATTATTCTGAGTCACCAGGGCGTGACTATTTTCAACATTTAATGCTTCACTTAGTCCAGTTTTATTATTTATTATTTGTAATAAGAGCTCTTTATTGTACCTTTGCAGGAGACATTCTCCACCCATAAAAGTCCCTCATTCGAAACAATTTTTTTCTGCATTAATCAGTCTGAAATTCCTTGTCCTCTTTTCATCTAATTATACGTAATTATAATTCTTTGTTCTAGAGAAGTAACTTTTATTTTTAACCTTACACTTTGGTAACTGTAGAAACTTTCTGTATTCTGCCTGTGAAGTTTCCCTGTCATCTGAGTACATTTTATTCTTAGTATCTCTTATTTCTTGATCATCTTTGTTGACTGATTTGGCATACTCTCTAGTCACCTCATTTTTCTTGTACTAAGATTCCTTAAGATGAACACACTTATTTAGATTTAGATTTTACATGGCTGTTTATCAGTAAGCAGGGCCTTACTCAAAGCAAATGCCACAATTTAGAAAAATCTAGTTCCATTACAAATCCCTTTTGGCTCTAGAATACACGTCTGATTATTTCTACCTTTGTTTTCCTTATTTTGTTTTCAACTAGGCCGCATTGTAAGGTCGAATTCTTTGGGTCTTTGTAGGTCATTGATTATATGTATCAAGGTCTTTGCAGTCGACCAACCTGGGCTCAAATTCCAAGGTTGCTGCTGCCTGGCTGTGTGAGCGTGCACACCTAATATGATCAACGGAAACCTCAGATCCCCCTTTATAAAACAGACAGGACGCCGCCTGACCCTGAGACAGATGAAGGTAACAGCGTATGTAAATTGCCCAGCAGGAAACTTGTCTATAGTATTCACCAACAAATGCCACTTCTCTTCTTTATGCCTCTCCTAATTTTGCCCATATTTTCTGAAGGTTTTGATATTTTATAAGTTTTCGTAATTGAAGGCTTGTCCTTATCAAATGCAGAATGGTACATTATTTATTTTGTAGTGAATTACATTTTCTGTGGGAGAGAAAGACACTTCAGAGAATTTCATGACCTTGTCTGAGTCTCTTCCCACACTTGACTTTTATTATGCATCAATTGATAAAATTTCTCCTTATTGGAGGGTGTATTTTAATATTGTTATTCAAACGTTTTAAAGGAGTGTCTTAGAATGATTATCTTATTATGGCATATCTATCATCTCTTTCTTTTTCACTTTTAAACTCTGGTTTTTCTTTTTCACTTAGGGGGAAAGAGCCTTACGATTAATGTTTCCCAGCTATTACTGCCAAGTCACTGGTTCTATTTCAAGTTTGCTTTCCAAAACCGTTACTTCATATTGATTCTATGCTGGAATCATTCAGAGTTGCTTTCAGTATAAAACAAAGATGTCTATATTGTTTACATGACATGAAATGAACTCATGTAACTTTGCCAAAAGTACAATTTGAATGAAGAAAAATCTACTAAGTTGCTATTGTAAGAGACCTTAGTGACCATTGGAAAACAACGGAAAAGATACAGACAGAAATGAAAAATGGAAGATGTTTATGGGTTTCTAAATGTGTCATTGTGATAAAATATTCTGGATTTAATTAGAATGAAATATTATTTGATGAAGACACAAGTAAACAGAGATATACAGATTCTTCATCTTCTTTTTTCTTGGGTGGTACTGGGGATTGAACCTGTACACCAGGCAAGTGCTCTGCCCCTGGGCCACATACAGATCCCTTGTGAGCGCCTTCAAGAAGGTGCTATTTGAGTAGACTGAAGGGACAGGCATTGCTCTTGGTTGAATGAATACTTTTCACCTAAACCAGAAAGTAGAAAGGAAGAAGAAAAAAAGAGATTTGGATGCTAAAACCTTTTCTTTACAAAGATAGTTGGCTAGTTAGAGTAACTATAACCCAGTAACCAGATACTATCTTGATAAGCACTTGATTTAGGTCTTAGGGGAAAGGGACCAAGTACATTTTTACTTCTCTGCCAGAAGGCAACTGACTATATTGACTTTGGCCCACCAGGAGGAAAGAAGGGCAAGTCAGGTTTTTAAGAGGTTGTTTACTTTGACAGGGAATACATTCTGCTTTCTTTGCTAGTTGCTCATTTTTCTATAAACATGGAGAAGCTATGCAATACTTCAAACTTGTGTCTTGACATAAAGTCAAATTTATTTATTGTAAAGGAACTGTTCCCTAAAAAGAGAGTTATTTCTGTTCTGCAAGGCATTTCGTTTTTGGTGCTGGGGATCGAACTCAGGGCTTTGAGCTTTCTAGGCAAGCACTCTAACCACTGGGCTAAATCTCCGGCCCCTGCAAGGCATTTCTTGAACATCTGTTTCAAACATGTTCTACTAAAGTAAGGGAAAGTTTTCTATAGAAAACTGTCAGAATAATTATCAATATTCCATGCCCAATCAGTTTCCCATCCACATAGCAATTAACATATCTTTGGCATTAACAGGAGGAGAGTGAGGAAGGAGAAACATTATGAATTGGATTCAGTGATTATTTAAATACCAAGACAATAACATGCCTATAGTAGTTTAATGCTGTGTTCTAAAATGTGTACATACTAAGCAAAAGTAAATGTCAGTGTCATGCTAAACTAACTTTATTATAAATTCCAGTCTCATTACAGTCATTCACTTTAGGCTACGAGGTATCTGTGCTAAATAAAGCTGTGTACCATGAATAAAAAGGACTTCTGTGGTTGAAATAACCAGGTATTTATTTGGAAATGGATAAGTAGAAAAAACACATCTTAGAATTTCTGCCAGAAGTTTTCTTGGGAAAAAAAGTGGTTTCATGTCAGATTTTCTCAAGTGAAAGAAGGTAACTGACATGAATGTTTACTAGCATTTACATCTATCAATGTGTCAGAAGAAGGGTGTCTAGCCAGAGTTTTAGTAATCCCTTAGGGGTTTCTACCATTACGAATTAGTGAGTCGACTGAGTTACAAATGATTGTTAGCTCATGATCTTCCATCCAAGGATGAAAGTGAACAGAGCTCACCAGGGGAACAGAACTGTTCTCAAATGTTGACCGGGAGCCCAAAAGGCTGAATGAGAACTACCGATGATGCTTCGTAAAGAAATGCAGGTCTCCCGTCCCACGCCCTGCTGGGATTCTGAGTCAGCAGATCTCAGTCCAGGCTCTGAGATTCTGTATTTTTAGCAAGTGGTCTCCAGTAATTCCAATCTCCATCTAGGTTTGGGAACCAGTGACCGCAGAGAGCAGCGATTGAGGTCAGAGAGGTGGGCTGTGGAAGGTGGAGGCTTGACTTCATCTGGAGGAGAGAAACAACTCCACTGTTTGGCTTAGAGTCTGATCGTCTGAGGAAAAATGGTCTGATAGCTTCAAACTGGCCGTGGTGGAAATATTTAAGCCATAGAAATCAGCAAATGTTACAAATTCGGACAGCCCCTCACCACTTCTGGCACACAGTGGTATGCCACTGTGTGGTAGGGTTAGTCTCACATTTTTAATATACCTGCAGTAGAAAAATCTGCTTTGGTGACAGGATACCGAAAGCGCATACATGACTTCAGAGGTTTCAAATGAGTCCCTTTGAAAGAGACTCTGCTCTTTCAGAAGAGAAAGACACTGTTGCTCCGAGAACCTCAGTACTGAGTGAGAACTGCGTTTCCCCTTTTCCGTCTGTCGCTTCGCGATCTGCCAGCTGGAGCCTCTAGTTCTGTTCTCAGCCCCAGATTCCGCTGGAGAGATTCCATTTTACCTCGTGTTTATAGACCTCAAATGCACTGTCTTTTAAAACATTTTTCCCCAGAGTTGTAGAAATAAATTCACTTTCAACGATCTCTACTTGTCTTAAAAGAAAACAAAACAACCTCTCTAGAAACCTCAGAAGCGATTTCTTGGCATGGAAATGCGTAGCTGATTGTTTGGGTCTCACAGTAGATTTTCAGTCAAGGTTGAAATAAAGAGGAAGTGAGAACAGAGATGATTTAATTGCTCACAAGAATAAATTTATGGGCTGGAGATTTGGGTGAGGGCCCTGTTTATTCAGGTTTGATGAATTTATGGCCATGCACTCAAAACATTCACATAAGGACAAGAGAATTTAGCATAGGGCTTATCAGGAGGCCAAGAGGGAAAAAATAGCCTAGAACATTAACTGGGGTCCAGAAATCCTTGGCTTATTTGGAAGCTGGGTACCTAAGTGCAAACAGAGTCCCAAAGTCGAGCCACTGTGTTTGCTGAGTGCATTCATGTGCCCAGGCAAGTATTCTGTTACATGTATGGTGGTCATGCTTAGGAAGACTGTCGTCAGCATGTTTCATTTCAGATCAACTCATGAAAGGCAACAAAAGCAATCACTGAGGGTGGAACGTAGGACAAACTTTGTGTTTCAGCACTTGGAGAGGAAAAAATAACAATATCCATTAAAGAAAGATTGGAGGATTTCTTCAAGGAAGTCTTCTCTAAATCACCTTCACTCCAACCCTGAGGTGCTCTGTAAGGTGCTTAGTGTAACTTTTCATTTCACTTGCCTCCTGTAAAATGGGGCATCATCATAGCGAGTTGTTACATACCCGCCTGTGAACCGTGAATGAACTGTGTGCATTTGGTACATGTCAGCCGTTGCTACTGTATCGGTTGTAACAACTTAGCGTAGGGAAATGGTCCGTCACTCCCCATTTCTCCCCAGCCAGAATATGAGCTCTTCTGGGAAGGAGGCCTGCTCATCGCTACAGATCTGGTACCTCTCACAGAGGGCACGTTCACTACGTGTTTTCTGAACTAGGTTGAGCTATAATTTATATACATCTGGTAAATTTGCTTGGACTGCTGCTTCAAGTTTCCAATGACTTGAACTCTTGAGAAGATAAAAACCAGGCAAGGACAGAAAAGCTGTCCAATAGTCATTACTGGCCAGTCAGGCCTAGTTAATATTACGCTTGTGATTAGCTCACAGGTGGAGACAAAAGTTTCTTTCTTTTTCTTGCTCTCTCTCTTTCCTTCCTTCCTTCCTCCTCCTTTCCTCTCCCTGTCTTTCTCTCTCCCTCTCTTTCCTTCTTTCTTACTCCTCCCCCACTCTTTCTTCCTCAGTGCCGAGGATCAAACCCAGGGCTCTTCACAGGCTATGCAAGTGCTCTACCACTGAGTTATCCCCCAGCCCCAAAGGTTTATTCTTTCCTTCACTTGTAGGTTCTAGCACTTGCTCATGAGAAACAAATCTTCCAGGAATCTTTTAGGTTATGTCTTCCCAAGTGATGTCTTCATACAGATGTGGCCGCAATACGAAAGAAGGCTTATAACTGAATACTAGCATACTAGGCTCTCAGAAATCCTGAGGAAATCTTTAATTAATTCATAATTTCTTATATTTGAATCATGTAATTCCTTTTAAGAGCTCACAGAATTACTGGTCTATGGAGAATCAAACGGGGGCAAATACTATGCCACAAAACACATTTATCTAGATTTTTATTTTTCTCTCAGTCAGTCTCTACATAATCTATAAATTCTAAGTCTATATGGATAAAAACAAGCAAATCTTGGCTAAGTTGGATGTTTGGTTAAGTAGGGTGTTCTGGCTGTGTAGTTTTAAAAATGTAATGGCAGAGTAAGTGCTAAAATGTTTGTAGCCCTTGTTGAAAAGCATTCTACAGCATCCTCAACCTTTAATATGAATCTGCCACCTGGGAAACGTGTTAAAGGGGATCTCTGATTCCGTAGGTCTGGCTTGGGATCAGTGTTTCTGCATTTCTAGTCAGCAACCAGATGATGTCAATGAGGCTGGTCTGAGGACCACCCTGAGCAGTAGGTTGCTTTTCTGCCTTGGTAGGCACATTGGAACAAATGTAAAAAATTGTCATTTTGAAAAACATCGTCCATGTTGCTGATGGAACCACACACTGAGTTTAAATTTCAACTTTTCTTGATACCACCTTCCTTGTGAAATTAAATTAGGAACTAATAGAGAGAAAACCTCTATGTATAGCCCTATCTCTGTCAGTACCTCTCATGAAGTTTAGCATTTGTAAGTACTAAAAAATGTTAGGTTTGTTAACTTATGTGTCCTAAGCTTTATTATTAGAGTTAATAACAGAAGAGGTGGTGTAGGGATCTATCTAAAGAAGGCGTTAATGATAGGAAAAATGTTACTAAATAATAATGAAAATGTTGTCAAGCATATTGTCAATCTAATGGTATAGTATGGAGGGTATTTAGGTAGAGAGTAGTTAGATGTATTAATAAGTGTTGGGATCTACTACAAGCTCAGAAAAGGGAAGAAAACAACCAAAGTAATATTCTTGAATGAGATGCCTGTGAAGAACCCAAAAGTAGGGAAGTAGACAGGGGAATCTTTGCCCCAGACATATCCTAAAAGAGTCACGAATGGAATGCAGATAGGCCTTTGTTGAGGAGTCTACCCAGTGATGCCAGGCTGTCGACAGAAGAAAAGAAGGAAATACAGATCCTCCCTACTAACTCACCCATCTAAAAGAACTAAATTGGCATTAGTTATTTTCATAATTCCCCTACTTGGTGCATTAAGAACTACGCAAGCACTTTTTAGCTGCGAGTGATTAGCAACGTGACATATTCATTGTAGTTTCTAGTTTCAAGTCTTTCAGTAACTAAGATGTAGGTGACTCCCCTGGCAACTTAAAGGGTTGAAGAACTCATCCAAAGAAACCATGTTACAGTTCCCTTATTTCATATAAGGGGTTTTGTTTTATTTGTAGAATGTCTTGATGTAGTCTTGGTAGAGAGTTCATCAGAATAGCTTTGGTACTTAACACTTGGCTATTACTTATAAATATCAGTTTGGTAGGTCCCAGGCAAGTATACTGAAGGATGATTGTTGGCTACTTATCAATTACTTCTGGGTAGTCCAACCCTCGAGTTGCCCTTGCTCAGTGATGGAGGAGTTCCAGATAAGGGCACCTGCAGCCCGCCACTCCCCCTTTCCTGCTCCCATCTGCATAGTGCTGGACAGGCCCTCGGTCATTCCTACCCCAGCTGAACCTTTCTTGGTTGGCAGAATACGCTACCTTCTTTCTTCTGTTCCTTTTTCAGTTGGTTGTTCTGTCTGATGGGAATGCTCCTTCTCATGCTATGTAAACTCCTATTTTTTTTTTTTTTTGGTACAGGGATCGAACTATAAACACCTATTAAACTTAGGTCACAGGTCAAAACTCAGAACACTCAACTACTACTAATTTCCCCACGTTCCTTCCCTCAAAACTTTTAACACAATGCTGATGGTACGTGTGTGTGTGTGTGACCTATATACACACATGTGTATACGACCTATATACACACATGTGTGTGCATACACACTAGACATAAAAAACTGTCTCTTTTTTTCATAGTGATAACTTCTAGGAACAAGCACTTCTTATTGTTCAGTATGAATTTACTGAGTAACAGTAAACTTTAAAAATATCCTAATTGTTCAAGCCTGTTGAGGTGGGAAAATGTTCAGATATTTTCATGGGCTGAAAAAATAGTAAAAAGGTATGTCTCCTGTTAGTTTTAGCTATAATCTCACATTTGTTTTTTGTTTTTCATAGAACTGATAGTTTATGGACCCAAACCTACCAAGCCTCCTCCATGCAACCCCTAGCCGAGCTGTGTAAGTTAATAATGACCACTAATAAGGAGTCTTTTTTCTTTTATAAACTGCTCTTCTGTATTCTTTTCATAAAACTCTGAAGTCATGAGTATTCTAGGATTTAAAAAGCTAAAGCTGTCGACTGTTTTACATTCAGTAAGAATATGAACCAGAGCTTCAACATAGGAAGGTAACAAAAATTTAAATGAAACAAAACCAAAATAAACAAAAGGTATTTATTTTGGCTCCGAGTCTGTCCACCAGTAAATTTTTTCTTTTCTTTCTCTTTTCAATTGGTTTTACTTCTTTGAGCATTTATCTGTCTTGTGATTTTGCAGAACCAGTTTAAAAATAATTAGTAAAACAAAAGGCAGCGAATAGTACGTGATGCTTTCATGTTAATCTGAACTACGCACCATTAAAACATATTGTAAATTATAACACTTGTCTAATTAAATTATTGCAGTGGTTCCTAGTGCCATAGGAAATAAACACCCATATTTTTTAGGGTAGCAGTCAAGGTCTTTTCAAATCTAGTCCCAATCAATCTTCCCAAGTTTTCTTTCATTATTCCCTTTGGTTTTTTATTCTCTAATGCAAATGACTAGCTGTTGGTTATCCCAGCACAAAATAGATGTTCAAATGTTAGCGAAATGTTAGAAATTTGCTTTAACCAAACTGAAATCGGGGGGCCCCATTTCGACAAGTGTTTTTGTACACCAGAATCACAATAAAGAGCTTATTATACTTCAGATTGTTGAGCCCCATCAATAAAATTTCTGAATTAGTTTGTCTTTGTCGGGGCCCAAAGATTTGCATTTCTAACACATTTTCCAGGTGAGGATGATGGTTACTGGTCCAGGGACCACATTCTGAAGTTTGTTAACTTCAACTGAAGTTACAAGCTAGAAGTGCAAAGTTCAGTGTGAACCGAGCTGCTTTTGTATAATACAGGCACGACCCTCTAAAAACCAGGTCACATCGCTCCACTCCTCTGCTCAAACGCCTTGCGCTGGGGTGCCATTTTACTCCAAGTGAAAGCTGATGTGTTTGTAGGGGCCCACAGGGACACACCCGTCACCCCCCACTCTAAGTCGCTTTCTCTAGTCTCACCTCCTGTTGCGGCAAGGCTGACTCCCACATTTTCTCCTTTGACTCATTCGGCACCTTCCTGTCTGAAGAGATGGCTTTAGGTATTCCTGCCTACAACACTCTTCCTGTAGTTACCTACTTAGCTAACTTCCCCACTGACTTCAAATCTTTGCTCAGATTTCACCTGCCCAGTGCTGCGGCCCGCCCCATCATCCTATTCAGCCTTGCACGCCTCTCCTCTTTTTGCCCCAAACACATGGCACCTTCCATCCCTCTTACCTTGTTCCATTTGTTCTACTTTGGTGATACCAGCACTTATCACCTTCTCACATACTGCATCCTTATCACTTATACGTATTGTCTGTCTCCTCTGCTAGAATACACTCCTTCAAGGCAAGGTTCTTGTTTTGTTCCCTGATGCATTCTAAGTCTGGGCATGTCATAGGCACTCAACATGAAGTCACTGAATGAATGAATGAATGAATGAGCGAAAGAAAAAGGAGTTAATATGTTAGGTGTACTGTACAGCATACTGTTTCAAGTAAATGCTACATGATAGTATCTTTTTGAAACTGTACCTGTTGTCCTACAAGACTGTTAACTCATCTAGGCTACTCAATGAGAAATTCTTCCCTTTACTTCTTTTATCAGCTTGGTGACTTGTACCTGCTGAGTTTTAGACGCTTGTACTTGTGGTCAGAGACTACGGGATGCACAAATAGACACATCTATCTGTTGGAACATGCTGTACATGGTGTTAGACCGAATCTGTTTCAGGTTGAAGCTATTTTTACAAGTAGTCCCTTCAGTCACCCTACACAGATGAAGATCCTTTATTTTAGTCCAAAAGGTACTGTGGATTTTAAAGAATTATCTTTGACATATGGCATTTTTAATCGAGAAAGAGTAGAAACACTATAGTATTATCTTCCAGTTTTTAGCTTATAGGACAGCTATTATAAGACTAGTTTTCATTTCTTGAAGGTTTACTGTATGACAGGCCTTATGCTTAACATTTGATCTGATATGCATGCTATATCTTCGTTCTCATTATAACATCACAGGGAGGGATTTCACATACGAAGTCAGAGTCCAAAGAGAGAGCTTCAGTGGGCGGCACAGGGCTCCACAGTCGGTGAGTGGCAGTGAGGGCATCAAATCTAATGTGTTTGACTCCTATTAAAATGGAAGTCTATGGAGTTGGAATAAAATACAAATCTTGAAGAAATATTAAGATACAAATCCAAATGTGAAAGTGAGCCATGTCATAATCTCCCTTCTACTATCTAAGAGACTAAGTTTGTAACCCGGATCCCAAGCAAAGGGCACATTGAGATTTCATATCTTCTCCCTGAAGTTAAAAATGTGTATTTTAGGGTTGGGGATTTAGCTCAGGTGCTAACAAGTGCAAGGCCCTGAGTTCGATCCCCAGTATCCCCCGCAAAAAAAAAAGTGTATTATAAAGAACAATTTGGTTTTTCCTTTTAAAAAATCTCAAGGTTTTAAATGTTCATTTCCCATTGTATCACTTTCTTCCTGTTTCTGTTTTTGAGCTAGAACAAAGAGTCCTTGGTTGGGGAAGGAAGGGCACGACAGGCATGGCCATCCGTCTCCATGAACCTACCGAGCGGGTTCTGCTGTCTTGTGGTTTCCGAGCTGATAGGCGAGTAAGTACTGATGTAGTTAGATATGCCGGTTATCACATTTGACTAAGCTCTGCATGTGCTTTCATATTCCCACGTTGCAGGAAAGGTCATATGAATTAGGCAGATTAAAAAAAAAAATCCTATTCTGTTTTTCAAATAAACTACGCCAACATTTGGTACTGGGATTGAAGCCAGAGCCTTCACACTGAGCTACACCCCCAGCCTGTTTTTATTTGTCGTTTCAAGACAAGTTCTTGCTAAATGGCTAAGTTACCTGGCTAGGCTTGAACGTGTGACCATCCTGCTTCTGCCTTCCAAAGGCGACTCCGGTATTTAGTCTTAAGATCATCTTCAAGATCTCTCCCTATTCACCCTTCTTTTTTGCACTTTTATGAGTCATCTTGTTTTCTAATTAGTCACTACAGGAAATAATTTCACTCCATGGAGAGTGAGGAAGGAGATTACCTTTCTGAATATTGTTCTGTTTGCAGCTAACAAGCTGAACATTCTTGCTCTGTATCAATGAAGAAGTTGACTGATGCCCATCAGTGCATTGTTTGAGAATTTCTTACCTTCTCTCCCTTGGACCAGCAGATGAAGCATGGAAAGATTGGTCTCTTGCACAAAGCACCCCTATTTTTTTCCTCTCGGTGCCCCAAGTTCACTCACCTTTGCAGGCATCTGGGGCAGAGAAGGGTCTGCGGAGGTCGCGGTAGAAGCCAGGCTTGCAGCGCTGGCAGTGCTGCCCCTCCGTGTTGTGCTGACAGTTATTGCAGACCCCGCCGCTGCGATTCCCTGACGCCGCCCACACGCTAAGGTCGAAGTGACAGGTGTCCGCGTGTCCATTGCATTTGCAGCCTGGAAGACAGAGGCGCAGGAGGAACACACACATTTAAAAATGTAGCAACAAGTTCGCTGATATTCAAGTCGTTAAAATAGGGTAAGCCAATGGTTAATTCTTTTATTTATAGGCTTTAGAATCTGTACAATTCAAAAGTAAAAATACAAAAAGGTATACTCTGAGGGTTCTAGCTTTTCCATGGCCATTTACCCTGTTTTCCTCTTGTCTTCAAGAGGTTACTACATTTTTAAAAGTTTATCTGTCCTCCTTTTTCATTAAAGATTAATTTAAAAAAAGTAAATAAGGACAAAGGGGTAGAATAGATATTTTGTTTAAAAAAGAAAAAAGAGAGATAGTATTCAAAAGAGAGAACTAGATAGGGAAAAGGGGGATAAAGAAGAAGGTTAAAAGAAAAGTAAGATGAAAGGGGAAAAAATGGTAAAGTGTAGTTACACTTGTTGCAAATAGGGAGGGGTGGGTGAATGGAAGGGAGGG
>PVJO010015626.1:0-44449 GCA_004026905.1 Hystrix cristata
GGTGGCCTTTTGGGTGGTGGCCGACACCGGTATGATCACTACAGAAGTGCTGAATTCCCCCGAGGTGTCGGTGGCGTCCCCTACAATGACTTCCATGTCCGAGAGCCTCTGCCCAAATACACCAACGGCAAACAGCTTGGTGGAAATTACAAATATGGTCACATTGACACCAATGACAACACTGCTCAGCTGGGGGGCAAATACCGCTATGGCGAGATCCCGGAGTCCGACGGCAGTGTCAAGGATCTGCGGCGCGGGGACGACAGCGCTGACGCCTATGGCCGCCACCGGGGCCGGTACCGCTCTGCGGAAGGCAGGCTCCACCGGCGCGAGCTGCAGCCCGGGCAGATCCCCCCGGGGGTGGCTACCGGGGCGCTGGGGCCGGGCGGCCTGCTGGGCGCTGGAGGCATGCTGGCCAACGAGGGCATCCTGGCGGGCCAAGGCGGCCTGCTCGGCGGAGGTGGTCTCCTCGGGGACGGAGGACTGCTCGGAGGAGGCGGCGTCCTGGGGGTGCTTGGTGAGGGCGGCCTCCTCAGCACCGTGCAGGGCATCACCGGGTAAGGCGGCTGGGTTTCCTATCAAGTTCCCCGTGAGCCGACAAACCGGGGAGGGGTTCTCAGGAGGGACGTTGGGATTGGACATCACAGAGACCCACTTTACATAGTTTGGGGCCTTGGCAGCAAATTGTGCAGTGTCTGAGCCCAGCTGTACCTCAGGTAGTTGTGTGTGACTTGGTGCTACTCTTTCCATTTCTCCAGCCTCATTTTCCTCATCTGAAAAATGGCCATAGTAATGTAGTTATGCAGAAAATACTGAGGATTTAAGATTAAAAACACACATGTGGTGTATTATATAATTTCACATATGTGATATATTCAACCATACCCAGGTTGCTTCTCATAGTCATTTAATTAAACACACATGTAGAGCTGTGAGAAGCAGCCCAGGCTGCACCAACACGGTATCCCACTGGTGGGTTATGTGTGCTTGGGTGACGAGGTTTGCAGACAGTTCCCCGTCATGACTGGCAAAGTGGTTGTGGGGAATAAATGAGCTCACCTGCCGGAGGCTGGGGGCTTCCTGGCGGAGGAGCTTGGCAGGGACAAAAGGAGGGAACAGCACCCTGGCCTGGAAATACACAGAAAGGCACAGCAGGTCCCTGGGTGGTAGGATCATGGGAGGCGGCATCTTCCACCCTGGACTTCTCCTTGGGTTCCATGCGCGTCCGTGAACCTCAGGTCTCTTTAGAGTCAGAAGGGTGGGTGAGAGCAGAGAGGGGTGTGAGAGAGGGCGCTGCGGCAGGTGCCCCAGGTCACACGGCTGTCACCCCCGTACAGGCTGCGCATCGTGGAGCTGACGCTGCCCCGGGTGTCTGTGCGGCTCCTGCCCGGTGTGGGTGTGTACCTGAATCTGTACACCCGCGTGGCCATCAACGGGAAGAGGTGTGTGCCTTCGACACTGTCCCTACAGGGAGAGCTTGCGCGAGCCGCCTCTCTTCTCCACACGTGGTCTCTGCATCCATAATGTGGGGATCCGAAGTCCCTCCACGGTCCCTGCCCCTGTGTAGGTAGCCCAGAGTGTTGGTTAAAGTCTGGAAGGTCGAGTCAAGGGGCAGCCTGGGTTTGATCTCTGACACCTCTAAGCTGCATGACCTTGGGTCAGACTTCCGATGTCACTGAGCCTTAGTGTCTCCACCTGTACTGGCTATAAGACCGCCTCCCCTCCCAGCTGGATCGGCTACTGCAGACAGTCCCACCATGCAGCAGGTGCTTCCTGGAGGGCCTCAGAGGTGGGTTTCTGCAGCGGTCGGTCCCCACGGAGGAGCTCTTGCCTCCGAAGTTAGGTGACTGGAGGGTTACCTTGGAAACCAGAATTTATACTGATCTCTGTTCCGAGACTTCTTAGAGATGAGCAAGGGACACGATGGCTGACAGGGTCAGCCAAGGCTGAAGCCTGAGGCGAGCAGAGCCGGCAGGCCTGGTGGCTGGAGTGTGACTGACGCACTGTCCTCTGGCCTCTTGGTCTTCTTCAGTCTCGTTGGCTTCCTGGACATCTCGGTGGAGGTGAACATCTCGGCCAAGGTCCGGCTGACCATGGACCGCACAGGTTACCCGCGGCTGGTCGTCGAGAGGTGTGACACTCTGCTAGGGGGCATCAAAGTCAAGTTGCTGCGAGGGTGAGTCCAGCTGGCAGTGAGGCGCCTTGGGGGTGCCGGAACACCTGTCTCTGGCAAACAAAATGGCGCCTCTCCCCTGTCCATGGCCGGGGCAGGCAGAGCCACGAGGCCTAGGAGCAACGAGGACTCACACAGAAGCCTCTGTACTCTCCCCTGGCCCTGGTCTGGCCCCTGTCTGATGGGAATTCGAGGGCTGTGCCTTTGAACCCAGAATGCGGGCTCAGCCAACTTGGGGAACAGTCATGACTCCTAGCACCAGGCCTTGATCCATGTGGCCAGGAGGATCGCTGGGGTTTACGTCTCAGCTTCACTATTGCTCTGTGACTTCGGGCAGCTCTATTGCCCTCTCTGGGCTCCTTTCCTCATCTGTGAAATGAGGGTAAATACTTGTTTCCTTAGTAATTGAGATAATGGGTGTAAAGCTCTAAGCACACAAATTGCCACATTGAGCGAGTTTGTAAATATACTGTATGTTGTATTAGTCAGCTTGGCTGTCACTGGAACAAAATACCCAACAGCCACAACTTACAGGAGGAGAGGTTTAATTTGGCTCATGTTTTGGGGGATTCAGTCCATGGAGGACTGGCTCCAAGGCAGAAATATTGTAGTGGAAGAGCATGGTGGAGGAAAACTGCAGGCCGCAGAAAGAGGGGGGAGGAGCCAGGACAAACCCTTCCAGCTCCTGCCCCCAGTGACCCGCCTCTTTTAACCAGGCCCCACCTCCTAACAGTACATCTCGCAACTGAACCCCTCAGTGAGCAGGCCACGGCTGATCATGATCCACCCGCCTTCCCAAGCCCCACCTCTGAACACGCGAGGCTTTTGGGGGACATTCTAGATCTAAATCATAGCACGTGTCCCTCAGTGTCCCACCCCGTGGGGACATTTCTCAGCTGTTCTGTCTCATCCGCCCCTGGTCCCTACAAAATGAGCAAGATCCCCCTTCCAGAGAGGTCTCACATGTCCGTGTAGGGCCAGCAGCCTGTGCCCAGGTGGTGGTCGGGCCGAGCACACGCTCGGGACAGCTCAGAGCCGAGTCGCTTTCTCTTCACCCCCGGCCCCAGCGTGGGAGCCTCTTCTCCCGCCTCCCTCCTTCCCTCCTGTCTTCACAATCCCCTGGCCCGGTGCTGCCGCCCTCACCTTATCCAGACCTCACGGGCAGCAGAGCTCCTTGCGACGTGTGAACCTGAGCTCTCTGACTCGTGAGGGCTTCTCCGTCTTTCTCTCCCTGTCCAGGTAGATGGGGGCAGAGAAAATTGGGCCTGGGCTCCAAAGCACAGAAGCCTCACCAATGTCTAAGTTCACATTTTCACTTGGAAATATATTGGACAATAACATAACTTAAAAATGTAAAGTGATGAAAAGGCACAGAGTGAAGCATGTTCCTTCCACCCTGTCCTCCTGCCCTCCCACTAAGCACACTGTGGTTATTCAGTTCTTAATTCCCCTTCCAAACTCCTTGTTTAAATGCAGCAAACAGGAGCATGGATTCTTGTTCCCATTCCCTTTATTGCAAACAGGCACCTGCTCTAAACTGCTTTGCGCTTTGCTTTTTACTCACTCTATCAGACTTCTCTGCATCCCAACACCGAATGCGCCCTTCTTTCACTTGTTGTAACCGCTTAATGTTCCATCCTCTGGATGAACCATCATTTATGCACCTCGGCCCCTACGGCTGGACATTTCAGTGCATCTAATCTGCTGCTATGGCAATGAATGACCTTCTATAGATGTTATTTTACATGGGGCCCCGTGTGTCTATTGGATAATCTCGTGGAAGGGAAAAAGAAACCGTGCCATGAATATACACAGGTTAACGGCAAACTATCCCTCAACACACACACACACACACACACACACACACACACACGGGCACCCAGCATACACCTGCATGCAGGGTCCTGGGTCATTACCATCCTAGGAGAACCGGAACCAGGTGAACCCTCCTAAAGTGAACGTGCTTTAAGAGACCACGGTACACGGGAAGCTCTGGGGGGGATGTTCCTTGCAGGGCTTTGCACGGAGGAATTCTTTGCTCTGCCAGCCTGGCACAGCGCTGTGGCTGCCACCTCACAGGAGGAGCCCTGCTGTGTTCAGGGGAGCCGGGGAGCAGTTTTCAAGGGGCAAGTCCACCAGGGACTCTGTGTTAGGTTGGTCACATTTCCCTCATCTGCCCACCACTTCAGGGCCCTGAAAACAAACCCTTGCATTCAAGTCTGTCTGTCTTTCCACCTATATATGTTGTCCATGCATCAGCGATCTCTCCCCTCCTTAGCCAGCTGGTAGGAGGAGTAGTTAAGAGCTGAGTGATGCATTTAGAACTTGCTCTGGGTCATTGCTCTGGACCTTAGTGTCTTTGCGGGTAAAATGGATCACATCTCCCAATCTTTTTAGTACCAATAACTTGTCCTTTAATATGGATCACAAGAGCACCTTTTTCTGGGCAAGTATTTCTCCTTCTGTCTCTTCTACAAAGATTTCTCTAGCACCTGGCATGCTGTAGATACTGGGTCATGTAGCAGCAGGCTTCCATGTTCTCTGGGGAGGTTCTCAGCTCGCAGCCCTAAAGTGGGTGAGACAGGGAGAAGGGAGTGACCTCTGCAGCTGAGAACTAGCAGCTTCCGGCCTGGGCTGCCACAGAGGGGCAGACTGGCCTGGGTGCCCTCCAAGGCTGCGGGTCCGGCCCTCAGCCTGTCCCTCTCTCCCTAGGCTTCTTCCCAACCTTGTGGACAACTTAGTAAACCGAGTCCTGGTCAATGTGCTCCCTGACTTGGTAAGAGCAGGTGGGAGGGACCCCAGTCCTGCCTTTATCCCATAGGGCACACGGGTGACCTAGAGGGACGGAGGGGCCAGGACAGAGCCTGGCACAGAACAGTCAGGAGACACAAGCTGCCCTTGTCATTATGGGCGCATCTCCTTCCTGACTCCCTGCAGTGTCACCCAAGCGCGTGACATTTCTCCCCACAGCTCTGCCCCATCGTGGACGTGGTGCTGGGTCTCGTCAACGACCAGCTGGGTCTCGTGGACTGTAAGTCGTTCCTGCTTGGCTGCACTGCACTGATGTCACTAATGGCTGCTCAGGGCCAGGCCTGGGGACACAGCAATGTCTGGGAGGAGGAACGAGTGTGGCAGGGCTGGCAGGCGGGCGCACCTGCCCTTTCCTTCTGCCCCCAAACATCCCACCTGGTCTGGGGAAGGTGGGTGTGAGCCGGGCTCTGCCCTGGCCGCTGTGCGCTCAGAGACCCCTCAGCTTCTGCTCCCCTAGGACAGCGCAGGGAGGGACGGGTCTGGGCGGCCGAGGGCACAGCCTGCGACCTCCCCTTGCCCACAGCTCTGATCCCGCTGGGCATCCTGGGAAGTGTGCAGTATACCTTCTCCAGCCTCCCGCTGGTGACCGGCGAGTTCCTGGAGCTGGACCTCAACGTGAGTCCTGCGTCTCGGCCTGGGAGGGGCGAGGGTGGCCCGGCAGCATGGGAAGGGAGCCCTTTTCCCACTCAACTAAGACCTTTAGGAGCCACATCAGGAAATACAGTCCTAGCTGACACTCAGCAGTGCTCCGTATGCACTGGTGCTTCCTGTAGGTTCAGTCTGTCCTCAACACTAGAGCACGAGGCAGCACACTTACTGAGAGAACACAGGCAGGAGGGTTAAACCACTCACCTAGTAAAAGCGGACACGGGATCTGAACCCAGGCGACCCACCTCCCAGCTCAGAACTGCTGCTTGGGGCCGCTTTGGCTGGCATTCATTTAACAACTGGATCTCTAGGATTAAAAATAAAGTCATGATTGGCAGCATGTGCTGATTTCCGTGGCATAAATACTGCCATCGCCAATTTCTACCCACCAACCGCACTGAAAGTGAATTTGGGAAGAGGCACGTGAGACCGGGGCAGTGAGCTGGAGTCGGGGCTCCCAGGGCCCCGGGAAGCCACCACTAGGGACTGAACGTGCGTGCACACACCTGCCTTGCACACACACCTGCATGTGTAACACGTTCAAAAATACCCACTTCAGAGACAGACCCTTGCTGGGTCCCGCTGGGTGCCCTGCACAGGCTGGGAGCTGGAGAGTAGCAGTGAGTGAGACAGTTAGCCCTGCGGCTGCCAATCTACTGGAAGGGCCTGACCACAAAGAATCGCTGGAATACATATGCGGTTATTGATCCAGTGCTGTATGAGAACCAAAACCACAGAGATGGGATCCCCCAGGCCCAGGAGGGCTTCCTGGAGGGAGCGACCCTTGAGCTCGGCAGGGTAGAACAGCTTTGGGGAAGGGCCAGGGTGTAGGGAAGGGCCAGGGTGAGGCGGTGAGCCAGGAGGACTGACGAGGTCCTAGTGGCCATATCGCAGAGGGCAAGTGCCGGCCGAGTGGCTGCTATGGGGCCCAAGCAGCTCCAGGGCAGAGTCCACAGAGCTTTGTAGGCTGTTGCCAGGACTGTGGCCTTTATGGAAGGGACGTGCCAGTGCGTACCACGGGTAAGTGTCAGCACACTGTCGCGTGGCAGGGCTGAGGCAGCAGAGAAGCTCTGCCGTGGACGCGAGGGAACTGTAAGAGGTCCCCCTTGTCATGATCTGAGCAGCGCAGGGACATAGACAAGAGACACCCAGACCCTTGCTGCAGCCTCCCCCCGCACCCCATGACTCCTTCCTCTTTGCCATCGCAGACTCTGGTTGCAGAAGCGGGAGGAGACCTCATCGACTACCCCCTGGGCCGGCCTGCTGCGTCACTCAGGCCACAGATGCCAGAGCTGCCCCCCATGGGTGACAACACCAACTCCCAGCTGGGCATCTCGGCCAACTTCCTGGGCAAGGTGCTGACCGTGCTGCAGAAGGACGGCTCACTGAATATTGACATCACGGATGGCATGGTGAGTCCCGGGCTTCTGCTGACCCAGTCAGGCCCCAGCCGGGGGCGGCCGCCCTGTGGCTCACCTCCAGATCCCAGACGTACACCAGTCACATCCGGTTTCCGCATGCTGGTGCTCAGGGGTTTCACAGACTTGACACTAAACAGCATCCCACTGCAGGACGTGTGTTGTCTCTCATTCAAGTCTGTTGGATTTTATTTCAATCCTTTTAAAAAGGCATAACATGCTCACTTATATGTACCTCAATATAAGTGTTTAGAATCCTTCAACTTGGAAAGGGAATACCAAGTACAGAAGTAACTAAAAGATACAGGAGAAGCTAGGCACAGTGGCACATACTTGTAATCCTAGCACCCTGGGAGGCTGAGGCAGGAGAACTGTGAGTTTGAGTCTAGCCTGGGCAATTTAGTCACTTAGCGAGACTCTGTCTCAAAATCAAACAATAAAAAAGGGCCGTGCAGATATGAGTTCAGCATGAAGGCCCTGGGTTCAATCATTAGTACCACACACCCAAACAGGTAATTTAAGAACATAATACCATCCTGAGGTGTGCTCCAGAGTCATTTTCTCTCTGGACTCTTTTGCAAACTTTCAAGCCTTCAGAAAAGGTGCAAAATTCATGCACACATATCTTTTACCCGGATTTACCAGTTCATGTCTATCTATCCATCTATCTGCCTTCTTACTGATCTACCTACCCTCCCATCCATCCATCATTTATCTACCTACCCATTGTCCACTCATGCACTTATCCATCCATCTGCTCACCTACACATTCATTCATCAATCCATCAATTCACTGACCCATCCATCCACTCGCCCATCCGTCCGTCTGTCCACCCGTCCATCCATCCATCCATCTTATCTGGCATTTTGTTCATGATGTTTTGCCCCATAAACTTCAGTTTCTCTTAAGAACAAGGTGTTCTCCAAAAAAGCGTCATACAAACTCTATCGATCCTTGACTGACTGAGGAGAAAGTATCCATTTAGTGCCAGGATCTAGTTAACCCTCTTGCAGTTTTAAGCATCCCCATTTTAATTGAGGGAGAACGGCACTCAGTCAGCCAGTGACTGCACAGCCGGTGACACCTGTGCAGGAGGTAATGGCCACGCTTCCTCACATCGTGTTGATTTTATGGTTGCCAGGTAGAATTGGCTTTCCCTTGTTTTAGTATCTTAGGTCTTAACAAGTGAGTTAATTTATAGAAGACTCGAAGTACGTAACAGCACAAGTGGTTTGGGGACAGGGCAGAAGTCAGTGGTTTGATGGACACTGGGTTGTGCACCTTGCTTTAATAGAGAATTACACTGTAGAGAAGAAAGCCCGAGTCTTGCTTCCTGTTCTTCAGTCAGGGCTGTGGCCAGCTTGAGTGTCGGTGCCCACTCGGCCATGGCACCACTCCCTGGCTCCGTGGTAGCCGCTGTTGGGAGGTGGAGCTTCCCTGGGGGTCGCTCAGGGAGAGAAGGGGCCCCGCTGGTGTCTTAGAGCAGGCAGGAGTCTGACGGCTGTCCTCTGCCACCTCACATGACCCTTGTCCTTGTCCCACAGTTTGATGAGCTTCCTCCACTCACCACGTCCACGCTGGGGGCCCTGATTCCCAAGGTGCGTAATTAAGGCATGCGCCGCCCTTGTCTCCGGCCTCACTCTCCTGACCCTGTTGGAAGGAAAGCTGCTCAGCGCTCAGTGGCGGCTCTCGCCTGCTCCCCACCAAGTGCAGTGACAAGGGTGTGGAGAGCAGACCCCGCCTGGGAGGGGCATGCGGAGGGAGGGAGGGGCACAGATCCCGAGCTCTGTGGCTGGCCTGCCTGCAAAGGTCTAATCCTGGCCTGGCTACTCCTTGGCTATGTGACTTTGACACAAGTCCTAATCCCCAAGTCCTAGTGTCCTTGATGGCCACCAAAGGCAAGTGGACACTGTCCCACAGGCCCAGATGATCCGGGAGGGTAGAGGGGAGGATGTGGGAAAAGGGGCCAACACAAGGTCAGGCACATGACCTCAGGGGGAGAAGCCAGGTCTTGGGAGGTGATGGATATGACCCACCATATCCCAGCCGTACTACCATATGCAAATGACTCCACCGCTCTCAGCCTCTGAGTTCTCATCTGGAAAATGGGGACAACCATGCTTGCCCTGCAGGGTGGCTATGGACCTGGAGTCGGGAATCCAGGCACAGAGCAGGTGTTTGGCAAATTTAACTGCTATTATTGTTCTTGATAATTACACATTTTTCTTTTTAAAGAATAGAGCAAGTGCACGCTTGTTCAGTTAGTGGCCACACAGAGATGGCCACACAGAGAAGGCCACACACAAAGGCCTTCTGATGCCTGTGCTGGTTCCGGGCCCCTGGCCCTGTGCCAGGCGGCAGAGCTCTTCATGCGGGAAGTGTTCTCAGGGTGAAGGATGGCCGCGTGCACAGCTGTTCGTGGCATTTCTGCCCTCTTTCCAGCTTCTCTGTCTCCTGCATAGAATTTAGAAGCAGGAGCTCAAATTCAACAAGTGGTCGCCATTGCCCTCATGTGGCCGAGAGCAGAACAGCAGATGCACCATTCTTCGGTACCACAAGCAGGGGCTGCTCCAGGATTCTGGCGAGCCCTTCGCCACCGAACCTTTTATTTATTGGATGGAGGCACAAGCACCCCATTTTACAGATGGAGAAACAGAGGCTCAGGGAGTCACACAATGAGGCAGTGGCAGAGGTGGGCTGGAGCAGGGTCTCAGGCCTTGGAGGGGCCGGCCTCAGTGGGTTCAGTCTGGATACAGAGGTGTGTGTCCCGGGGACCCGGGCCAGGGAGGGCCACTTGGAGAGCCCCGACCAGCTCGGGACTGAGGGGTGGATGCTATGGGGCCAGTTCAAGGTGACACAGAGTCTCTGAAGAAGGTGAGACTCTGCTTGCTCCGGCTGTGCTGGCCAGGACACTGGGCGCCTGGCGGGAAGTACTGAAAATCACCTTGGGAAAAGGCAGTTTGTCCAATAACAGACTTGCTGAAAGCCAATCCACCAAAGAGCGAATTCGAGAATTATCAAATGTCTGGTTTGCGGGATTTTTACTTTGACCAAGAGCTTGTACAAAAGAATTTCATCCTGTGTGTATTCAGGAGAGTGAACAAAGTCTCGGGGCCAGGCCCTGCGCTGCGGCACTGTCCATGGGGAAGTTTCTGTAAAACGGGCTTCTGTCTACTCTTTTTATATATTTAAGAAGAAGATTCTTTAAAATCAATTGTGTGGTAACTCAGTTATCCATAAATATGACAAACTGTCATTTGATGAATTGTCGCTTTAGCAGACTAGCTTTGGGGCTGGGCTTTGCCTGGGGACATTGGAGGTGTGGACTTTCTCACTGCAGGAAGGGTGGCAAAGGTCTGGGACTCTGTGCCTCACAGGCTTGGGCTGGAAGCTGGGCCTCCCTGACAGCCTTGGACATCTTGATTGACATTTCCCTCTGAGCCTCAGTCTTCTCATCTGTAGCCTGGAGAAAAAGTACCCCAAGAGTTGTCATGATGATTAACTCAAGACTGTCACTCAGGTCCCCGGGGCCAGCAGCCCAGGAGACCCCAGGTGGCTCAATGCCAGGTTTGAGCATTCATGTGTCGAGTGTTTGAGCCTGGCGCTCTGCCCGCAGTGTCGCGTTCAATTCTTAAAACAGCCCTCTACGTGACTCAGAGTTTGCATCCCCTTCCCCGGACCACCGCGGGCTGGTGGCTTTGCCTGCGGCCTGGGCCCTCTGGAAATGTTGATCGGAGCTACTCGGGGGAGGCCCCGGGGTTGGGGTTTGGAGATTGGCTGCAGCCCGCAGCCCCCTGCTGCCAAGGCCCCGCCCACCTGGCCGCCCGCCCCGCAGGTGTTCCAGCAGTACCCCGAGTCCCGCCCGCTCACCATCAAGATCCAGGTGCCCGACCCGCCCACGGTGACGCTGCAGAAGGACCAGGCGCTGGTGAAGGTGTTTGCCACCTCGGAGATCGTGGTCTCCCAGCCCAACGACGTCGAGACCACCATCTGCCTCATTGACGTGGTGAGTGTCTGGGGTGTTGTTGGCCCCCGGCTGGGCCCGGAGACAGAGCCCCCAGGCCCCTTCACATCCCCACGTCTCCACCGTAGTGGCTGCTTCCCCGTCTTTGGGGCCAGAGTGCCATTTCTAGCTGTGCGCCGTGGGCAGGTCACTCCCTGTCTCCAGGCCTGCTTGGTCCTCTACTCCCTGGCTTTGGCAGCAGGACATTAGCATTAATAACATGCTCAGAGCAGAGCTGGATGTCCTGTAAAGGGTCCCGAAGTGTCGGCTGCTGTTATTCTCTCCGGTTGTACACCACGGTGCACAGCAGGGTCGACCTGGGTCATTCATTCAGTGATATTTATTGGGCAACTACTGTGTGTCACGCTTCCTACTAGATGCTGGGGAAGGAGAAACAAGACAGATGGTACCTGGTGCCTTGTCCGTGGCACCCAACAGGGAACGCAGGTGCACCAGTTTCCACAATTATTTCATGTGGAAGAATCCTCCTTCTTTACATTTTAATTGATACATAATGATTGTATCTAGATTTGGGATACAATGAGATGTTTTAGTGCACACTCACAATGTGCAAGGATCAAATCAGGGTGATGAGTGTATCCATCTCTTCAATTTTTCTTTGTGGTGGAAACATTCAAAGTTCTTTCTTTTAGCTATTTTGAAATGTATGGCACGTTATTGTTAACTATAGTTACCCCACAGTGCTACAGGACACTAGAAGTTATTCTAGAGGAATCCATTTCAAATGTGAATTATGTTACTCCCTTACTTTCCTTCAATCCTCAAAGAGAAGTTGATCTCCTGAAAATGATCCATAAAGTCCTGCAAGATCATCTCCTGCTCACCTCTCAGCTCCTCAGTGCTGCCCCAATATGTCTGGCATGGTCTGATCTCAGGGTCTCTGCACATGCTATTTCCCAGGTGTGGGATGCTCTTCCCTGGGATGTCTCAGCAGGCCTCACTGCTATATTTTCTTCAGGCCTCTGCTCAAAGGTCCCTCCTCAGAGATACCTTCCCAGATCACTTGTCTGAAATATTCCCACTTTCCCACTCCTCTTTCTCTCTGTCTCTCTCTCCTTTGCTCATAGCTTTGGCCTGACATTATCAAACACATTCGTTGGTTTACTGCGGGCCAGAGACTTGGATGATCTGCCTCACTATTGTATCCTCAGAGTGTAGCTCAGGGCCCAGGATATGGTGGGGCTCACTAAACATAGTGCCAAGGGATGTAAATGCTAAGTGCCATCTTCCTCTGTGAGTCTAGAGGTTCAGACACCTGAGGCTTTGGTCCCATCTTCTATGTCTTCCCAGTCCTTGTTGAGATAAAACCAGCCACTTCTGGTCTGGAAAGTGGGTGTTCTTGGTTGGCCGTGTGTGGGGTCTTTTTTTTTTTTTTTTTTGGCATCATCAGATGATAGATTAGAAAGGCCAGTTCTTACCCAGTCCGCACCCACTGATCAGCCCTGTGGTGTGATTTTCCATCAATGGCCCAAGCTTCAAGCCAGCAGGGAGCCCATCACCAGGACTCCCCACTGCCCCAGGGCAGCCTGGATGGGCCCATTCCTCTCCAGCCTCATACAGTCCACTCACTGGTCTCCTCTCCATCCCATTAATTCTTCCTGCTTGCCTTCCCCAAGGGCTTTGCACTTGTCCTCTCCACCCTCTTTGTCATGTGGTCAAATCCTACACACCCTTCAGTCCTCTATTTAAATACTGTTTCCCAAGGATGGTTTCCAATACCAGTTTAGGTCCTCACCATGGGCACCCAGAACCCCAGCTCTTCTGTATCACGGCAATTATTGTTACTGTTGTTAATATACCATTGTTGAATTTGTTGGGAGCTTGGTTTTATTTTAGTAAGGCTAACTTTTAAATTAAGTTAAATTAAATTAAATTAGATGTGGTCTAAGGAAACAACAAGAATTTTCCTGCAAAGTTTCTGCTGGAAGAGGGGTATGAGTGTGGACCTTTTATGCCTTCTCCTAGGAGGCAGGGCTGTTATGATTGGCAGCCATGATGCTCAATTCCATCTGTGATGTCTCATCTAGAGAAAGTTTCATAAGCTGCAAGCTACCTCCCTCCCTTCTCTAAGGCATTTCAGAGAATCTTGGTAAATATCCCCAGTGCCGAGGATGGGAGTCCTGTCATTTGTCTTTCTGAGAAATGTTTATCCATCTCATCTGTGACTTACTTGCAAGCAATGGTTTGTGTCGACTGTTTATTATTGCTAACTCCTTCCCTTGAGGGAGGGATCTAGTACACAGTGAGTGCCGTTGCAAGCCCCTTGCTCGTACAAGTGTAAGGAGGCCAAATCCTCGGAACAGCCTTCCGTACTCAGGGCCAGCACCGCCAAACCCTTAGCAACACGGCCTGTTCGTGATGGCAATGCCGTTTCCTTCTCCTTCTCCTTCCCTCCAGGACACAGACCTCTTGGCCTCATTCTCTGTGGAAGGCGATAAACTCATGATCGATACCAAGCTGGACAAGTAAGAGTGTTTTCTGAGCTCCTGCTCCTCAGCAAGATGGCTTGGGTGCTGCCGCGGCTGTCGCTGGCTCACATCCAGGGAAGGTTAGAGGGCCACCAGGGAGGGACTGAGGCCTCCTGAATAGCTGTCATGGTGCATAATGCGAAAATGGCCTGTGCGTGCTAACACGGCATCAGGGCCCGGCCACGGTGGTGACGCTGGGGACTGAACAGAAAGCAGCTCCTGCTGGCAGCGGTGGCATCAGCAACATCGGCGCTACGGGGAGTGGTGCTGTGCCAGGCTCTGCTCTCGGTCCTTGTCCATGTAGGCTGTGTCTTCCCAAAGGGCCTGTGAAGTCGGGGCTATTTCACTGCCATTTTGAAGATGAGAAAATGGGGTTTCCAGCAGGGAGAGTGCTGTGGGCCAAGTCAGGAAAGATGGAGGGTGTTTGGGAAAGGGGTGAGAGGTCAGGAAGGAAAAAAACACGCCCAGGATGGAGACTCCTTTGTGTCTGCCTGGCTGGACACTGAGCTGATCCCTCTGAGTGGCCCCAAGTAACTTTCTACCCCCTGGCTGAGTCGGGTCTGGCCTCTCAGGCGAGATCAGGGGCAGTGAGATGGAGGCTCTCACGGTGCAGAACGAGACCTCGAGCCTGGGCCTGCTTCTCAGAATTACAGGGTCCAGGCATGCCGCACAAAGAAATTGTGGCCTTGCCCACACGGAGAGCCCTCAGCGTCACTTCTGTCACATCGTCAGTGCTCAGAGCGTGGAAACCGGAGTTGTTCTTCTACCTCCCCCAGGACATGGGTCTCCAGGGGGCATTGGTAGAGGGGCCCTGACGGTTCGCTGACACAGAATGCCTTGTGATTCTCAGGGATCACTGCTTCTAATGGGCTGTTTTCTTCATCTGCAGGACCAGCCTCAACCTCAGAACCTCAAACGTGGGCAACTTTGACGTAAGTACCACCCTCAGGCCCCAGGGAGAGCTCCCCTGGGAACGGAGGCCAGGAAGATCTACTGAGAATGGGATTGCTATGGGGCTGGCTGGGGGCTGGCAAGACTGTGAA
Organism: Hystrix cristata; assembly: GCA_004026905.1. NCBI lineage: Eukaryota > Metazoa > Chordata > Mammalia > Rodentia > Hystricidae > Hystrix > Hystrix cristata. The sequence continues at coordinate 14,587 of PVJO010015626.1, forward strand.
TTCTAAAGAGTTGGCGCCAGGGCTGGACCCCCCTGAACCTTAGCGCCCCACCTGTACAGTGACAGGTGGGCCAGTGCCTCTGGTCAGCTGAAAGTTTTGGGGTTTGGGCTGCACTGGCCAGAGATCCTAGGCTCTCCCACGGTAACAAGGGGTCTTCCTCTTGGGCTCCATGGACAGGGCCCAAGGGGCCCTTCACAGCTGGGTGGACCCCCTGCCTGGATTCAGCTTCCATCTTTCCCCACAGGTGGGCCTCATGGAGGTACTGGTCGAGAAGATTTTTGACCTGGCATTTATGCCCGCGATGAACGGTGAGTGCGGGTGTCCGTGCCTTTCTGGGGGGGACCAGGTGGCTACTGGTCTGCGGGCCGTGTTGGATGTACGTTCTGAGGGACACTCCTCAACAGCATTCTTGAGGACTTCATTTGAAGCTTATTGATCTAAGTTCTCTTTTTGGAAATTAATTAATTTTTAAAATTTTCTTTTTAATTAATACATAATACTTGTGTATATTTATGGCACATAATGTGATGTTGGCCCTGAAGACTCCATCGGCTTCCTTATTTGCTTGTTTGGCTGATTGTTTTGCTTTCGTGATTACCTAGGAAAATGCTATTTGTGTAAATTTTAGAAAGTCTGGAACAATTTTTTAGAAGTTGCACCTCCCAGAGGCTATTGACCTGAATACTTGGTTATATTTTGTTTTAAACTTTTTTCTCCATTCTTGTCTTATGGTCAAGATATTTTCTGACTTCTTTTTAAACATGAATTTATTTTTAATTATATAGAGACCACACAAACACATTCTAAGTATAAAAAGTTCAATCTGCAGATAAAACTAAAGTTACCTGACCCATATCCCCCGTCTCCTACCCAGAATCTGCCCCCCAGGCGGCCATGCTATCAGTGAGGAGCTCTGTGCCAACAGTCTAAGTAGTCTCAACTAAGCATGCTCTATTCTGTCTGTGGCATCTCAAGAATGTGATCACAGAGCTCCTTGCTGAAGTGAGGGTCATCTGGAGACTGGGACGGCTGCTGGAGCAGCTGGCTGACCCTGTTATGATTGGTGACCTTGGCCCCACACTCCTGCTTTGCTGAAGAGAAGACAAAGAGGGCTGGCGCTCCTAGTTGATGTCACCAGCCGTACATTTGAAGAGACCTTGACATCAAACAGACCCTTATTCTGGGACTCGCCGCCAAGGGAGGCTGAGTCTCGATGGCAGGGAAAGAGCTAGTTGCAAAGCCCACGCGTGTTCCCCAGGGAGTGAGCATGCGTCAGAGCTGGGCTGGCGGACCGGGGAGGCAAGGGATCGAGACTCGGCCTGGCTTGGTCACTGAGATGTGGCGTGCACTTGGGGAACGTCCTTCCGTCTTGCTGAAATGTAATCTGTCACTTCAAAAGTGAGAGATCAGACTAAAGCTATGAACCCCAAAGTGGGTTCCATAGAACATCTGTCCCACCAGATACCCTGAAGCAAGGGTTCCGTGGCCAAGCAAGACTGGGAAGTGCTGAAGATGACTTATAGGGTAGATTCACAATATCCTTAGCTCTCTAAAAAGTCCTTCTGGGGTCAAGAAGTCTGTTTAACTTCACTCAATCGATCCTCCCCCTCCCACACTCCTCCTCTCTTCCTTACTGCATTCCTCTCTTCTTCTAGAACATTAGTCAGCAGGTCTACTTAGGCTCAGACAATCTGAAACCAAACGGCAACTCTGTGGCAGCCACGTGTTGGGGCCTGCCATGCATCTTTGTCTCCTTCACTCAGCAAACCTCTGTCTTCCCCTCTGTGCTGGGGACACAGTCCTTGCCTGCCAGGCACCACACTGGGTTAGGGGCAGCAGAAAGGAGTCTTAGGGAGGGCTCAGCGCTCACAGGGAAGCCAGGGCAAGGGAGGGACAAAGACCTCGAGGAATGACAGGAACGGCCAGTCTTCTTGGCCATGTTGACTGTGCCTGACCGCCTTTTTTCTTTACAGCTGTGCTGGGTTCTGGGGTCCCTCTCCCCAAAATCCTCAGCATCGACTTCAGCAATGCAGACATTGATGTCTTGGAGGTAAGGGAAGATAAACTCTTGGCCTGCATCTCCTTCTGCTCTTTGTTGTCGCCTTTGGTCACTGCCAAGGTCAGGCCAACAACTGGGAAGAAGGAGAATAGGGGAGGGACCAGAATCTCTCCTTTCAAAGTATGAGGCTGAGGGAATAGGAACAAAGTTGGTAAGAATCCTTAAAAGAAATTTTCACATCCATGGTCTTATTGAGAGTTCACCACAGATGTCACTGTCCCCATCTTCTGGATGGGAAAACTGAGGCTCAGAGCAATAATGGGCTTGCCTAAAGTGGAAATGTGATGTAGTACATCGGAAGAACTTTCACTGAGCACCTAATGTGTCTGTGCCCAAAGGTCTGAGGGGCACAGGAATGAACAAGTACAGTCCTGGCCCTTACAGAGCTTCCTCACTCTGGTGGGGACACAGGACTTCGGGTAAATATTCCTGAAGTAATTGACCATCATAATGATGGCAGGTGGCTTGATATTCAAACACAGGGGCTCTTGTTTCCACTATAAAAGCCACAGGCACTTAGCATCTGGAAGGTGAAAAGTACAGAAAAGATTAGACAAACACACATGTACCCCCTTAGCTGCATAAGCACCTCAGCAATTAATTACACTTCGGGACATAGTGATGGTTTTCTAGTCCAGTCTTTCTGCAGTTTTATTTTCAAACACGGCTTTAACCTGGGAGTCCGTGGAGCACTGTGGCTGAGGAACAGGAGCATGGAGCTCAGCAGCCCGGGTTCAGATCCTGCTGAGGCCCATTTCCAGCTGGGTGGTCCCTGGTCAAGCAGCTTAACTTCTCCAAGCCTCGGTTTTCTCCTCTATAAAAAAAGGCTCATCGTGGCATAGCTATGGGGCTATTTTCAGGATAAAATGAGATTCTGTATGGACAGTGCTTGCCCAGCCCCAGGTGCGCAGTAAACACTCTGAACATGTCTACTGTCATGAGTGTTAACTTTGTAATACAGAATCCTACAGTGAACATCTTGATTCCCAAATTGTTTCTGGATCCAGGATTTAGTTCCTTGGAATCGGGCCTTTGCCCCGGTCAGCAATGCCCTTTCCAAGGCTGCACCCATTTGCACAGCTGATAGGTCCTCCCACGCGTGCCTTGCTTGCCCACGCTAGGAGAGCAGCCGAGGGAGCGGGCGGTGAGCTCGGATGACAGTGTGGGCAGGGGTTGAATGCGGGCTCAGGGACAGTCCTGGGGCGCCTGCCCTGGCTTCATCCCGGAGCTGCTGCAGAGCCCTAGCATCGCTCTGAGCCTCCGTTTCTTCATGTGACCACAGGGGACAACAGTGCCTATCTCGTGGAGTTTGTGGTGAGAAACTGAACTACCCAGCAGTGTCTCACTGACTGTTATTATTCACTTAAACAAAGGCGGAAGGAGGAAATAAGAGCAGGACTAGCACAAATTCGTCATCGCCATCATCCTGATTTCCCCATTTGCGCAGCGTGTGGCCTATGCGCTGCTGCACGCAAGGCTGTACCTCTCCCCAGTCCTGGCTGACGGAGTCCGCACCTGCAGGGTGAAGGACCTGAGAGGCGAGAGGGTCAGCCACTTGCCCGAAGTCACCCAGCTGGGGAGAAGTAGCGTCTGCACTGAAATAAAGCGAAGCAGCTCAGACCAGTGCTTCCCAGTGGGGCTGTCCTGCACCCTGCTTCTCCCCTCAGGACTTTAGAAAATTGGCAGGGCTGAATTTCTTCCTGGAATAAGCATGCTTGAGTATTTTCATATCAAAATACATATTATTTATTATAAATGATTTTTTATTTCTCCTTAACATTCCGGTAAGAGAAAATACTGGCTCAAAATATATCTGTAGAAGTACAAGTAAAACTTAAGAGTTTTACTTCAGAATGATAAAGGAGACAGCACAAGTACCTATAAGAAAATGTAAGATGGGTGTTGGGTTGGAAGGTTTCCTGACAGCCTCAGCCCTGGGCCCGGCCTCGTAGCCGTTGGGAATGGTGACTGCTAATCTTGTCACGTTTATATGGATCTGGCCATTTCGTTTATATTTTTATTTTAGTGTGATCTTAAACTTAGAGGAAAGCTGCAAAAAACAGAAAAGATGGTTCCAAATATTCTTTTCCCAGCATCCCTCATGTTAGCATCTTCTAGAACCTAAGTGCAGCCACTGAAAGCCGGAAACGGACCCTTAAGCATCAATCCACACACCTTCTCCGCCAGCTCTCCCACCACGTCCTGTGTCCAGGTCAGGTTCTAGTGCAGGGTCCTGCCTGGCATCTCGCTGTCACGTCTTCTTAGAGTTCTCCCATCCAGACAGCTTGTCACTTTTTCCTTGTGCCTTATGACCTTGACATTTCCCATACGCCTGGCCCGTATGTGGGACGTGCCTCAAGGTAGATTTGACTGATGTTTTCTCATGATTTAATTGAGGCTGCATTTTTTTTGGCGAGAACACCACAGCAGTGGGATGTGCCCTTCTCCACACACTGTATCCGGGGCATAATGTCCGTGTGACATAGTCCTGGACAGATTCACCACTGTCACTTGCTTCAAGTGGTTCCTGCCGGGTTTCTCCACCATAAAAACACTATTTTTCCCTTTGTCGCTAATAAATGTCTTGTAGGGAGGTACTTTGAGACTATGCACATGTCCTGTTCCTCACCAGACCTTCTCCCACTAATTTTGGTGTGCTGTAATAGTTCTTTCCTGCGACATTCATAATGGGGATTTTCTGTTTCTGTAATCCTTTTACAGTTATAGGAATTCTTCTGTAAGGAAGATCTAGCTATCCTCCATTTACTTATTTAGTCAAGAGCCAAGGATAAAAACCATATGATCATCTCAATAGATGCAGAAAAGCCATTTGACAAGGTCCAACACCCATTCATGATAAAAAAAAAACCCTGCAGAAAATTGGAACAGATGGTCTTTATCTCAAGCTGATAAAAGCCTTCTATGACAAACCAACAGCCAACACCACACTAAATGGTCAAAAACTAAAAGCTTTTACTCTAAAATCCAGAACAAGACAAGGATGTCCGCTCTCACCACTCTTATTCAATATAGTTCTGGAAACATCAGCCAGAGCAATTAGACAAGAGAAAGAAATACAAGAAATAAGGATAGGAAAAGAAGTTTCATTGTTTGCAGATGACATGATACTCTATATTTATTTAGTCAGTCAACTATTTATATCAATATGGGCTCGTGGATATTTGTTTTGTTATATGGTTATAATTTATTATGTTAATTATTTGTTGTAGAACTTTATTTTTTTTAATTTTTGATTTTGATTGTTGAGACAGGGTCTCATTATGTAGTTCAGGCTGGGCTTGAACTCACTATGTAGCTCAGGCTGACCTCAAACTTGGGGTGATCCTCCTGTCTCAGCCTGCCAAGTGCTGGGATTAGAGGCATGTGCTGCCATGCCTGGCTGTTGTAGAATTTTTTAAAATTATCTAAACTGGGGTTTTTGGAAGACTGGAGAGGAGCCCAAGCCTCCTTCTTTTATTTGGGGAATGAAGGAGACGAGGGACAAAGAGGGAAAGGTCTTGCCCAAGGTCCTGTGTACTGGGCAAGACAATGGCCCAGCCAGGGATCTGCAGCCCACGTGAGCCCATTCATCATCGCTGTTCAGAGTTACTGGTGCCCAGAAGCACACGTGGCCCGTCGGCTAGTGTCTGGCCACGGTTGTCTCCAGAGCCACCCTGCCTGCTCACCTGGCTCTCTGTTCTGCCCTCCAAGGACCTTCTGGTGCTGAGCACGTGAGTGACAGAGGAGAGATGCTGTCAGAAGGAGCCAGGACCAGCTGCGGAGAGGCCGGGCCAGCACGTCCTGGGCCTGGGTCTCTTCATCCTCCACGACAGGTCCCTCCTGGCCCTCCAGCCCTCTTCCCCACCTGTCGCCACTTGAAGAAATGATCCAGTCGCTGGCTTGTTGGCCAACAAGACCATACACATCAGCCTATGCAGGGGAAGGGAGGTGACCTTGGGGACCGAGCTGGAGGGCCCAGGCAGAACTTTGCTGACTCTGTTCACTTTCAATAAAGATTCCACCTTCCCTGCAGCTGTGTTGAGACTCTGTGAGGGAGCCTTTGGGGTCTGGGGGCTTTCTTCCCCCCAAGGTTGTGCAAGGAGTGTCCAGCATCTGGGGATGGTCCATGACTGGAAAATGTCAGACCGTCCCAGAACCATGCTGATAGGAGGGCTTTAATTCAGCTCTTGGTGGCTTCTTTCTGCACTCGCCTTGGCCGACCCCTCTTGCCTCAGGTCCTGCTGCCACTCCTTACATGCGGGGAGGGCCAGCACCCAGGAGCACCGAGTTCAGAATCGCACAGTTCCCACTGCAAAGCGGTGGTCGGAGCCCAGCTCCTGCGTGCAGCTGTGACGAGGGCCCCTCCCCTTCGCGGCTCCCGTTCTCTCCCTTTCTCCTCCTCCTGTTTCCCTGCTGTGACTTGCCAAGGCCTAGAAGGGTGGACGGGTACATCCCAGGCCCCAGAGGGTGAGGCGGCTTCTGCCACTTCCTCCCACGGGCTCCTGTCTGTTGCATGCTCAGCACCTATTGAGTTCTGGACTGTGGCTTTGGGACATGGTCTCATTTAATCTCAGGAGAGCACCACAGGCACCTACCGGGATGGCACCAGTTTCACAGATGGGGAAACCGAGGAACTCATACGTGCAGTGACTTGCCCAGGGTCACACAGCTGAGGTTCGAGCCTGGTGGCTCAGCTCCAGGGCCTGTGGCCCGACACCTCGCCATGTTGCTGCCTCTGCTCACACGCTGCAGGGGCCACCGTAGGCTGGCTTTGACACCAAAGTCGTACAGTAGACAGAGGAAAGAGAAGGGCAGATGGGAATCCGACACGAGCACTGAGAAGCCTCTGCCGGGAGGCAGACATGGCAGATCTGCTCGCATGGCACTTGGAAAAGCAAATCATGAGCCCCTTCCAACCTGGCCAGGAGGGGGACCTCGGGCTGCACCCACCGTGGATTCTCCTGGATGGGGGAGGCAGCAGAGCAGGAGCATGAGTCTGCAAAAGCTCAAGGCACCTCTTGCTTTGGATTCAAGCCGATGGAGAGCAGGTACAGCCACAGCCTAGAAGAGGGGGACAGAGGCTCCCAAAGCAGTCTTCTCCAGCCCACTCTTGGCTTCTATAGAAAGCCCAATATCTGTACATTCACGGGAAGCCCTCCCTGGCCGCGCCACTATCCCCTCGGCACAACCCCACCCAAGAATCTCCAGAATCTCCATCTACGGGGCAGGGAGGGAAGCCACAGATTCTTCACATTAAAAACAAGCATACAGCATTCTGTGGAGGGTCCCCACCCCACTGATGTCAACGGTGGCATTGGGAGGTCATTAAAGGGGAAGAATTCTGGGGTTAGCAAGATGGGTTCAAATTGCATCTCTGTCCCTTGGGTGGGTGGCTCGATGGGGCCCTTAGCCCTTCTGAACCTCAGTCTCCCATCTGCAAAATAGATAAGAATAATAACTACTGTCTAGGATGTGTGTGACGCTGTTTAGGAGAGTATGTTTTCTGAGGTGCTTAGCACTGAGGCTGACACACAGTACGTGCTCTTTGAGGCTGATAACAGAGTTAGTTAACCCCAAAGTCGTGAGCCCTGAGAGCCCTTGCCCCTGAGCAGAGTGGAGCTGAGGACGGGGCACCTGGCAGGTCTCTTGGCCAACACGATGCCCGGAGGACCCTCCTGGAGCCCGGCAGGGCTGATCCAGACAGCTCCGAGTCCACAAGCAGAGCCAGGGCACACGGAGGGCAGTTTGGGGAGAGTTTTTAGACCCCAGCTCCAGCCTTGAAGGGTGCAGAAATGTTGAAGTCTGTTTCACATAATTAAGGTATTTTTTTCAGGCTGGAGTTATAGTTCAGTGGTAGAGCACTCACCTACCATGCCAGAAGCCCCAGGTTCAATCCCCAGCACCACAAAAACAATAAAAAACAAAGATAGTTTCCCTTCCTACTGTTTTTCGAAAAGGTACTTCCCCCAATGCCTTGTATGTTTTCTTTGATTTAAAATATCAGGAAGCTAAATTACAGTGCTTTTTGATTCCTGCCTACGTCACTGATTGATTCGTTCACTCACTGAGTGGCGCTGGGAACTCTACCCTTGACGAGAATGACTGGTTTACGCCCTCGTGAAGTGTTGATTTAGCCCACAGGACAGGTCTTGAATAATGAAGTCTAAGAAAACATTGCCAAGTGAATGTAGAGATGATTTTGAGATAGTCTTGAGGACTACAGAGGGAATAAACAGGGACACATGTCAGGGAGGGAAGAAGGTAGAAAGAGCCACCAACGGGTGGTTGTTGAGCTCCTCTTCAGGGAGTAAATACAACGTCAGTGCCTCCTCTGGGGGCCTTCACAGTCCCCCTTCCCCTCCCCAGGATCCCAGGTTATGGTTTCTCTTGGTTTTCTCGGTAACAGCCACACTCTAGTCCCTGAGCTAAGAGAGTGGTAGGGCTGGAGTCCTGTCCAGCCTGTGGGGAAGGGCTGGAGGGGAGGAAGCCCTGCCACAGAAGGTGGAGCCTGGTGAGAGGCCACGGGTCCCTTTCATGGGTGCCCCCTCTCCTCACCCTTTCCTCTCTGTTAGAATCCCCTCTTACAAGTCCTCATGAATTCACCCATTTGTCTCTGCTCTACTCTGGTCACATCATCACCCTCTGGACCTATTCTCTGTTCTGTTCACTGGCTCCCCTCTTGCCCCCACTATCTACTCTCCACTCAGAGACCAGAGGCTTGGATATTAAATCCAAATCCAGTCACCTCTGTCCCCTGCTTGGAGCCCTTCTGTAGGTTTCCCATAACACCCACAGCAAAATCCAGACCCTTCGCCACTGCCCACAGGACCCTGCAGGGTCTGCCCCGCCTTCCTTCCACATCCCACCTTGCCCTGGCCTTCTCTTGGAGTGCGCCTCCCACTCTTTCCTCCCAGGCCCGGTACCAAGTCCTGTTGGCCACGTTAAACCTCGTGCACATTCTTCGACAAGGTTAATTTATTCTGCTATTCAATGCTTGGGAGTGTTTTTGAAACTTTAATAACAATTTTGGGGTATAGAAATTCACCTAAGTTCCCTTTGGCTATGATCGCTTGGGAGATCTCTTTGAAGTCATGCTCAGGCAGTCCTACAAAGTGTGAAATCAAAGGATTTGGGAGAGTAGGAAGGAGGAAAAGACTGGGTTGGGTCAGGTTAGAATCTGGGCAGAGTAGCATGGGATGGAGGGTCCAAGTGATGTAGATGGTTGAGAAGGCTGGACTTTGGGGCAGAGGCGCAAGGCATGATGGGATTAGTGCCTGGCTGATGGTTCAGGCCTCTGACTTCACTGTTCTCTCTCCTGTTACTCATGATGAAATGGATCAAACCACAGCTGCCAGCCACCTGCTCCTTGAAGCTCTGAGTGGCAGCAGATTTCATGGCAGAGTAGGCAATGAGACTTCATGTGTGCCTCTACTAATGTCCTAAATCCCACTGCAGTTGACAAACTTCTAGCAGGTCCAAAACAGTGCACTTTGTAAATGTTCCTGCTGCTAAGAATGATGGCAAATCATCTTAGAGCTTCGTGGCATCAAACACAGTTTTAGCTTCCTCACAGATTCTGTGGATCAGGGTCGGTTGTCTGCGCTCCAGGAGTAAAGCTCTGAAGGCCCTCAGTGTACGGGGAGCTAAGATCTGAAGTTAAGAGTTGAAGCAGCTTGTCCGGCTTCAGAGCATTTGCTCCTAATTTAAATGGCAGAAATTAGGGAGTGGAATTAAAACCCAGGTGAATATGGGGTTTTAGATAGTGTAGCATGATTTATTTATTTATTTATTTATTTGGGTGGCGCTGGGGATTGAACCCAGGGTCTTGTGTATGTTACACAAGCGCTTCACCACTGAGCCACAAGCCTGGCCCTGTCTGCGGCCAGAAAAGGGGTGCTGAGGCTACGCAGTCCGTGTGGCGCCATCAGTGCTCAAACAGAGCTCTCTCTCAAATTGGGGTTTCTGGGCAGCTGGTTAGAAAAACAGGTATTGTACCCCTAATGCTTGTGGTCACTCTAGAGCTTGGTCATCTGGAGTTATGGTCAGTCTGGGGCTGTGGTCACTCTAAGCTGATGACCTAGTACTAGTGGCAAGCGTGAGGCCAGGTCATCCTTGGGTCATGGCCAGCCTGGGAGTGGCATCCACAACTCCTTGGGTCCCGCTTGGCAAGAGCCGTTTGGCCGTCTTGGCCGCACAGGAACCCCAGTGAATGGCAGGGCTTCCCGGCAGAGAAGTCCAGGGAGCTGGAAATGCCCCTTCAACCAAAAGCTGTCAATAACAGCCCTCAAAGGCCTCCCAGCTCAGGAAGGCTGCAGGGAGCCATTATCCTCGACAGGCAGAACCTTGTCAGGGAGGGACAGACTTCTTCACATCCCCTGGGCAGCAGGACGGTCCCTGGTGGCAAAGATGGCCTGGAGACAGCAGGCTGTGGACTCTGGATGGTGCTCTGCAAAGGCACTCTTGGGTCTCTGCAGCCACGGAGGGTCTTGTCAGCCTCAGTGACGTTCTGAGGAACATTCATGTCAAGAAACTCAACAGCTGGTGCGTTTGAGCTCTTTAGAAAGAAAATAGTTCCTTCGAAGCATTGATCAGCCATGGGGCACCCCTCAAACAGGAGAGGCGGCCTATTGTCTGCTGGGGGAGCCAGGGAGGGCCTGATTTATCTCAAGTCCTCTGTTGTTTCCCTGGAAGTTCCTCACAGTCATGGTGAAGAGGAGAGGAGACAAGCCCTCAGCTGGGTATCCTGAGACCTGAGTTCAAATCCCAGTTTAGCCACTTCCTCTCTGGGACCTTCTGCCACTTCCGTCCTCTCTGGGGGTCTCTTCTCCCATCTATATGGGCCTTTTAAAAAGTGATAAGTGCGAGGGAAATGAGGAAGGGTCAAGACCAGAGATTAGAGGGGTGTCCAGTAAAGCCACACAGGTCTTTCTTACAGTAGCTGCTCTCGTGTAGTATCTAATATCTCTAATTTTTGTCTTCTAATATCTCTCTTTGCTGTCAGCAAACCTAGCAGCCTCCAGTCTGTAGGACGAGGATGGAACCCCAGCAGGACCGCAGTGAGGATGTGTAACATTTAACGTCACCGTGGAACTCTCTCACCCCCTGGTGGGTGATGGGCCCCTTGCAGTGGGGGCAATGAACAGGCCTACTGGGCCCACAGGACCCATCTGACTCAAGTCCTGCACCCTTTCTTTGCATCGAAATCTCATGATGCAGTTTGTTCTGGAAGGAGGTGGCTCCTGCGTGGCTCTCCGATGTGACAATGAAAGGTACAAGCTGTAGAGTCAGGTAGACCTGAGTTCAAATCCCACTCTTTCACTGATTCTCTGAATGTTAGTTTTCTTTTCTGCACAACACGAGTGAGACAAGCACCACAGGATGGCCGTGAAAAATTGCAGGGTGACAGGCCAAGTACAGAGCCCGGGTGGCAGAGCACAGCGTCCCAACTGCCAGAGTGCTAAGTCACCAGGCTGAGGGAACAGCTTGGGCAAAGGTGGAGGGAAACCTGTGGGGCTGTGGGAGCCCACAATCAGACCCTGTACCTCACCCCTGCTCCCCACAGACAGGCCCTGCACGGCCGCAGAGACCGAAAGCAGCACCCACTCCAGCTGTACCGCCTTGTTCCCAGCTGTGCAGAGGGACATGCAAGGACCCAGCAGTTCTGTATTTGGATTTTTTTATTTTTTAGGTTCCACATGTAAGTGAGATCGTGCGACATTTGTCTTTCTGCGCCTGGTTTATTTTGCTTAGCATAATGTCCTCCACTTCCATCCCTGTAGCCAGCTCACTTCAGGGAGCATGTCTGTGGATGCAGGCCTGGGGCTGGGGGACACGGGGAAAGGGATACAAATCTAAGCACTTCCTACGCGTGAGGGAGACTCATGGTGGGCTAGCACGGTTAGCACATGACTGGCAGTATGACTGAAATACTCAGCTCTCAGACTCCGGAGCCATATCCCACCAGACTTCCTGAGTTCAAATCCCAACTCTCCTAATTACTGGGTGTGTGAGTGGGAAATTCACTTTCCTTTTCTGGGCCTCAGTTTTCTTGTTTACAAAATGGGAAGAAAACAGTAGCTTCTTGTGGCTGTTGGGAGGAGCAAATGGTGAGACTCTTTCCTCTGGGTCCTGAGCTGACCAGGACCCAGAGCAATTGGCTTACCAATTGCTTTGGAGGGCGGCCGATCTCTGGGACAAGGACTGAGAGCTGACACAGGAGGTGCTCAGGAGACAGTCATCAAAATGGCAAGTGGTTCTGAGACAGGATAGAAAAAATAAAGATAGGTAAGAAGATGTATTAGTCAGCATTCACTAGAGAAACAGATACAATGCAAGGTATATGAGATGTAAGAGCTTACCGATTGGCTCACAAGGGCTTCCTACAAAGTCAGACGTGGAAGAGTGCAGAGAGTCTGTCTGTGCCCTGGAGATCAGAAGAGCCCAGTCGAAGGTCTGGAGCTCCAAAGGGTCTAGCTGAAGGTCTGGAGCTCCCGAAGGATCCAGGCGAAGGTCTGGAGTTCCTCCCAAGGAACCAAAGCCGATCCAAAGAAACCGGAGCAGATCCAACCCTCTTCATTTCCCTTTTATACCACCCAGGCGATGGGCCACCCTAGAATGTAGAACTGCTGAGCCCATTTACCTAAGCTTCTCTTACAAATTGACACGATTAACCATTACAGAAGGAGACAAGCAAAATTAGAATATAAAAATTGTACTTTAGAAAAAAAAAATTATGGCTTTAGGACACAAGCCCACTTTGTTTTTCTTCTTCTTCCAAGATGCAATAAGCCTTAGCAATTCCCTTTCACAGCAAGTTGGCTGTTTTCCCTGTGAATAGGCCTCCTCTTTTTACCTGTAAATTGTGCTTCCTCCCACAGATCTCCATCCTCAAGGAAGCAGCAATTTTAGTGGGCAGCAGATCTTAACCTCGAACACATGTAAATGGTAAGCATTCTAACATTGGGAATACACCCTGAAGCCTCCTCTAAGACCCCATAAATATCCTGGCTTCGAACCCTAAGGGGCCTCTCTCGCTTGTGGGGGCCCACACTCTATTTCTTTGAGTATGTGCTTTTAAAATTTGACCTAATAAATCCCTTTATGCTCTTACTGAGACATTCTGAAAATTGTTTTTCCACGGTGGGAGTCAGTGAGTCTACAATTCAATTCTTTGGGTAGGGTGGGGTGGAAGCCTCCTTGCAACCTTTCCAGGGACTTTCCTAGCCTGAATCAATTTGTGAAAGGAATGAGCAAATGAAGGAAGCAACAGATGTATGGATAAAAGTATGTCCATGTCCCCAGGAAAGACCTGGAAGAAGAGTGTGAGGGAGACCAAAGGCCAAATTCTGGGGAGTCATCAGAGGACAGAGAGGGACTTATGTCCTCAGGTGGCTGAGCTGATTCACTGCTACACCAGGGAGATGGCCAGTCCTGCTTGGGGAGCTGAGTGGGCCCTGTGCTGGGCACTGGGGCCCCGGAAGTGTGGTCCTGCCCTCAAGGCTGCTCTGACAGGACATGACGGCTTTCCCCCTTTCCTCTCCCTCCCTCCCTCTCACCCCCTCTTCCTCTTTCACCAGCTCTCCAACCCTCATTTTCTTCCTTCTCTCTATCCTTCCTGCCTCCCCCACACCCTCCTTTTCCTTCTTTCCTCCTTCCTACCCTCCCTCTTTCCATCTTCTTGCTTCTGTTTTTTAACCTTCCCTCTCTCTCCCTCTTTCCTTTCTCACTTTTTTCCTCCCACAAACATTGCTCTCCCACCGTGGACTGGACCCTGGGCCAGCAGGAGGGACCCAAATTGAAAACATACAAAATACTCCCATATCACAGGCTCAGGGAGGAGCCGGCCCACTGAGACTGCCTTCCATCTGCACTTTAACTTCCTTTGGGGTCCAGATGAAATGCTTAGGGAGCTTTCCATGGGTGGGGTGAGACCCCCTGTCCACCAGTAGTCAGTCCATTGCACCCCATTTTTGAGAGAGAGCCACACAGCCCAACAGAGGAGCCAGACACAGAGCACAGGGCTTCAGGAATGTTTGAAGGTTGACAAAGTAGAATGTGTCCCTCTAAAATAAGAAAAGAAAACAGCAATGTCAAAACTGCTGAAGGTTTAATTAGCGGTCTTTAGACTCTAACATTATGACAGTTTTGTTAATTGTTATATTATCAGTTGTGAACGTGACAAGATATTTGAACACATTCTGTTACTTTCATCTTTCCTATATGCAAAGAATTCCCAGATTCATACCTGACTGATTTCAAAAGCAAAAGAATGACAAGCTTTTCAGCTTTTTAGTTTAATAGCAAAAGGAAGACATTTAATTCGACAAGTGGGCCGGGAATGGATGTCTGTGTGTTTGCTGTCAGGTGAAGAAGGCAGGGCTGGGCCTGCTTCTGTTCTTGGGGAGAAGGGAAATTGGGGGCAGAGCCTCAGAACCAGTCAGGAGCCCTGAGACCCTTCCCGGCCCCGCCCCAGAGCTTGTGGGTCCTCAGCCGCATGTGTGTCCTCTCTGGTCTCAGGAGCCTGGATGCCTTCCAAGTCTGTTTCTAGCCAGGGAGCTGAGCTAAGTGTGGAAAAAGACGCTAGCTGGTTGCTTAAGGGCTGGGTCCCTGCGACCAGGAAGCTGCCGTGGTTGGGGATTAGCAGTCATGCGGGGGCGTAGAATATCCTGGCTGCCGTGGTTGGGGATTAGCAGTCAAGCGGGGGGATGTCCTGGCCCAGGACACATAATCCTTAACGCCTCGCTGGAGATTTTCAATAATTTTTAGTTCATCCCAGGACCCTAATGGCTAGGGCCTCTGTCCCTGAGCGACAAGCACCTTTCATGCAAGGCGACATCCTGTATGTGTGGGGGAAGAGGAGGAGAGGTGGGCACAGAGAGCAGCTGGCCCAGACCTCAGAGGGCCTCTGATGATACCAAACTCCCCACTCGCCATCAAGTACCCTTTATGTATGTTATGCAATAGTAACATTACTATGATCCTTGTTGTCATCACTGTCGCGAGGAATGGCAGGCCCGCCTCCTGCTGAGCCCTTCCATGCGTCCTCCCGCCTCCTCCTCACTGCGTGCAGACCCCAGGTGGTCAGTGCCGCCATTAGTGCACTTCACAGAGAAGGAGCCCGGGTCGCAGCCAGCAACCAGCAGACTGAGGATTTGATCCAGGCCTGCCCGGTCCCAGGGCCAGGATCCGATTTGACTTCCCAGGCTCTCAGCTGGTCACGACACCACTGAAATCCAGGGACAGACCCCATTTTACAGATGAGGTGACCAAACCTGGAGCCACACCCAGCTCAGGCCCCAGGGGTGTGTTTTTCACAGCCAGAAGTTAGGAGGATTTCAAGTGGCACCGAGCAGTAGAGGGACAACAAGAACACACTCATGTCAGGCTGGCAGTACATGTCTGTAATCTCAGCGCTCAGGGAGGTTGAAGCAGGAGGATCAAAACTGCGAACCCGACCTGGGCAACTTAGCAACTTAGTGAGACCTTGTCTCAAAATAAAAAAGATAAAAGTGCTGGGCGATGTAGCTCAGAGACAAGGCCTTGAGTTCAACCCCCAGCACTGAAAAACAAACAAAACCAAAAGCCCTCTTCTCAAGATTTGGGTGCAGCTGTTGGCTCTGCCTGCCACACTGAGGAAGAGAGCTTTTACATATTTGCAGGACCTGGGCCAGCAGCCAGGGGAAGAGGTCTGAGGGTCAGGCCGAGCCATAGCAAGGCCACAGCAGGGCTCCGACAGACCGAGCTCCGGGACCTGGCTGTCAGCCACCCACTCTGAGCTTGAGTGGTCGAGCCACCATCAGTGCGAGAAACACCTGCTGCCTGAGCCTCGGGCCTTGCCATCCTTTGCCCTGTCATGCCCATATCTGGGACAGGCCCACAGGTCCTTGCGGAGTTACAGGGGTGAGCAGAAGTAGAGCCCCAGAGGCCCCTGGGCACTGCGTTGCCCTCCCCACTGGGCACCCACTGGCGTTTTGCTGTCCCGGGTTGACAGAGGCCAAACATACCAGGCATAGCAACCAACTCAAACAACAGTGGCCTTGAGAAAAACAGGGTATCTCAGGCCTGCCAGCTGGCCTCAGCCTGATGTGGGTGGAAGGGCCTTCCTGGGGGCACAAATGCCCAGTTTCTGTCCTTTGAGGCCCTGGCAAACCACTTCCCTCTGTGAGCCAGGTTCCTCAACTGGAAAATGACACTTCCAAACCTGCTTCCTCGAGTCCTCTCGGGACTAGCGGACAAAAGTGTATCCAAAGTGCCAAGGCCAGCATCAGGCACAAAGCAGCTGCCAGGAACCCACCCTCACCTGCTGAGTGCTGGGCCCTGGGGGCAGACTCACAAGACTCGCTGCTGCCCCCACGAGGCTGTGCCCCAGAATGGCCATTCTCACCGTGCAAGGGCCCAACCCTGGGCCCACTTCCCAGCTTGGCGCTTCTGTTTGCACAGCCCAGAGCAAGTCACCTTCTCTTCTAAGCTTCATTCTGAAGCTTTCAGCCCTCATCTGAAAAGTGGGGCCAGTAACACCCTCTGCAGGTCGCTGAGGGGATGAGGCAAGATGAAGCAGGAGAAGTACATGGTAGTAGTTGGCAGCTGCCATCAATGGTCAGCTCTTCTGGGTCTGTGCTTCTTTACACTGTAAAGTGCTTTGCACAAGAGCTGTAGGGTCAAGAGGACCATGCCTAGGCTAGGCCGGGGATTCAGAGGCTGGGCTGGGATCAGAGCTCATAGAACTCAAGATAGTTCCTAGTTCCTTGGTCCAGATGTTTCCATCTTTGGGCATCTGCCCAGGCTCCAGTCCGGAGCCCCCGACTCAAATTATCTATGGACAGGACTCAAGCATCTCGTTTTAACCCAGCATCCTGGGCAAATTTGTTTAATCTTTTTTTCTTCTTCATTTTAGGCTATTATCCAGAGTAGAAAATTCCAGCAAAACTAAAAAGCAAGCAATGAAAGAAGGAAAACGAGTGGGCTCAACGTTACTATGTAACCTCATGTGGGTTCTTCTCCCTCTCACGGCACAGCCTCCCGACTTTCCAGCAAAGGGGTAAGTGGATAAGCGCCCCACTTAAGTGGATGAGCCCTCGACTTCTGGAGGTTCCCCGTGTGGCTCTGGGACCCAGAGCAGCCTCTGAAAAGGCGGAGGCTGATGAGGGCTTATAAATGGGCAAATCAGGACTACCGTGGGCTCATGTGGCAGGAATTCAACTCACACTGGTTTAAGAAATAAAAGGAGCAAGAGAGAAATTTTACTGGAGCTGAAAACTTCAGGAATATATAAAGTTTCAGGACTTGCTGGATCTGGGCCCTCGAATGGTATTTGTTTTTTTTATTTCTCTAATATAGGCTTCATTCTCTGGCGGGTTTTGTCAGGTAACTATATCTGAAGTGTTAAGGATAAAAACAGACCCGGCATTCTGTGGACCCACATCCCCCACTGTAGACAGCTCTTTTATTCCCATTAATAAGAGGCTAACAGGATTTTGAACAGCTACTCTATATTGCAGGTGAGGAAATGTGTCTGTTTTCTTCATGTGAGTCTGGCTGTGGGGTCTTATTCTTGTATGCTTGCGTGTATGTGTGTGTGTGTGTGTGTGTGTGTGTGTGTGTGTGAACATGCAGGTATATGTATATGTAAATTCTCATTCACGAATTCCACACAGCCCAGGAGGAGCAGGATCCAGAGGACCTCCAGAAGAAGGGACCTGGTTTCTCCACACTTTGGTAGGTTTAGCTGAGGGGGCTGCAAAGGAGTGAGTGACCCTGAGGCTACAGCTCCTTAGACAGTAGGTCCTCGGCCTGCTTTACAGCCTCTGTGTGCCCCCAGGCCTGCCCCTAAGGGCACAAGAGCTTCTGGTTAATGTCATGTTAGATAGAGCTGTACCGTGAGAGGCTGCCAATACCAGAGAGCCTGGCTTTGTCTTGGGCGTGATCCTTGTGAGGAACAGTGTCTAGCGTCAGCCCCTTTGACTTCAAGAGAGTGATGCTGGGGTCTTGGGAGGTAGAGAAGTTGAGGTGAGGAAGAGATAGGGCGCAGAGGGGAAGGAGAAAGGAAATGTGAGGACAGGACTGGAGAAAGGTACAGCCAGGGCCCCTGGACAGCCGGCTCAGAGATGTAGAATTGCACCTCGCAGGCACACTGAGTTCCATGGGGTGGGAGCCAGATGTCATCTGGGCTGGCTCATCTGTTCTGAGCATCTGCCGGTGGGTCTCACCTCCTCCCTTCAGTAGGAAGCTGCAGAGAGAGTCCCCAGTCATTGTAGGGACAGGCCAGCATCTCCAGGCCCTCCAGGAAGGAGAGCCACAGGCATGGACCTGACCCGTACTAAGGGCAGAAACAAGAAGACCCAGGCACTCACAGCCCCTCTGCCCGCTGTGCTAATAGTACAGCGGGGGCGGGGGCGTAGCACGAGACCTGGGCAAGGCGGTGGTGTGCATCTCCTGTGGTTTCCCTGTACCCTCAGGCGAGGTCCTTAACCTTCCTGAGCCTGACTGTTGGCCACACCTGGGGAACAGGGGAGCAGATTTTGTTCACTCTCAAGAAGAACTGTCTACCATCCAGATGGAAGAAGCAGCCTCGGAGAGCAGCGAGCACCTTGCCACCATAAACATCCACATGGAGGCTGGCGCTGTCTCTGAGATGTAGCAGGTGCACACACCCCAGAGGACCATGGGGCAGAGTGATCTCTCAGGTCACGGAGACCGACTCTGTGAGCCACAATTCTACCCCTGTCTTGGTGGATGACCTCAGGCTGGTGGCTTCCCCTTTCTGAGCCTCAGTTCCAAATGATGGCCCAGTTGGAATGGATGCTCACTGGGTCCTCCCGCTAGAACACCATCCAGTCCATCCATTCGCAGCCTTCTCCCCAAGCCCTACCTGACTTCCCTGGTCAGCTCCAGGTGGATGGGCAGCTGAAGGCTCCATGGGGACCTGCTCTCAGCCTTGGCAGAAGGTCCTGCTGTGTCCATTGTGGTAACTCAAGCATCCTGGGTGACCTTTGAGTTGGAAGTCTCTTGGCTCACCCTAGGTTATTTTTTTTGGAGTCTCCTTGGACAGCCCCGGAAGCAGGCTTGCCTCTCATCCCTTCACCAACATATATAAGGGCCACCGCCACCTGCGGAATCCCGGGGGACCGTGCCAGAGAGCAAGGCGCTCGTGAACATCTTCCACCAGACCTGTGAGTGGCGGGCTTCCTCCCATTGAACTCCACATGGGTGCTTTGGTGGGCAAGAGCAGAGGGATGAGGTTACTTGGTTTAGCAATATATGGCCAGCTTAGAAATATATAGATTATATTATGAGAGCTATCAAGATAATACCCAAAGCCAGGTCATGAGACACTTTATTTTATTCCACTAGGCTCTTTTTATTGAGTTTTTTTTATTGAGAGGTGGAGATTTTTATTGGGGTCAGGCATTTCAACAGTGAAATAAGTCACAGTCTTTCCCCTCGGGAACTTACATCTCAGAAGAAAAGCAGGCAAGTACTTGGCACACAGGAGCCTAATCATAAAATATAGGCTGCCAGTGGTGTGGGGTCCCTAAATTAGATGCTGGGGAGGACTCTAGAGTAAGCTTCACAGAGGAGGTGATGTCTTGCCAAAGCAGGAGAATTAGGAGGCATTGACCGAGGTAACAAAGGCCGAGCAGAGCAGGCGGTGGGCACGAGGAAGCTCGGGGTGAAGAGAGTGGATGTGGGGTGAGGTTGACATTTCCATCCTGGCCCCTGCGCTCACTGGCCGGGTATCTCTGGACTACATGCTCTTAGAGGAAGATTAAGAGGATGAGAGACAGGTGGGTGGTGAAGACTCTTCTTCCCTCTGGGCAGTTCTCACTCTTGTCCCTCCCACAACTGTCCAGGTAGCAGGAGAAAAGATGTTTCAGCTCTGGGAGCTTCTTTTTCTGTGTGGCCTGCTCACTGGCACCTCGGCGGACCTTCTTTCTGATCTTGCCAGTGACCTGGGCAGCACTCCGGAGGAGACGAATCCTGCCCTCCCGAACGGGCTTCTTGACACTGTTGACAATACGGTCGAAGGTGAGTCAGTGGGGGCCGGTGGCACTCAGGAGTCACCTCCCAGTCACTGTGCCTGCCACGCCAGCGGCTGCCCTTTACCAGCGGGTTACTAAGAAGGGCTGCTTTTCAATTCCTGGCTCTTTGTTTTATTTTTCTTGAAATGAACAATACTGCCATAAACATCCCTCAATGCATCCTGATAAACTATCGCCAATATCTGTGTAGGATAGATTTCTAAAAATAGATACTTCCAAATCTCAAGAAGTACACACATTTGACATTACAGAAGCTCTGACAAGTCCCCCCACATCAACACTCCCTCCCACAGTCTGTGAGAGCTGCTTTCTCCTCACTCTTTTGCCAGCACTAAGTCTGGACAACTTCTAGTACTTTCCCAGTCTCATAGATCAAATACTATAACTTCTTTCATTTTGGATTTCTTTCATTGAGTTCTCTTATTTAAAAATATATTTACTATCCATTCATACACTTTACTGTCAGTATTTTGTCCATAGTCTTAGCAGTATTTTCTGTTGGGTTGTTAGGCTTTCTCTTCCTGGTTTGTGTTAACTTACTGGGAATTAAAGAATGAGCCCATAACCACTTATCTAATTATACCTCTATTTTATGCTGACTCTTTAAAAATTTTGATTTTTTTCTTTTCTGGGAGCACTAACAGCACACCGATAGTTTTTATACCAGGAGGTAAAGTCTGCAAAGGGCTCTTTTTTTTTAAATTTTTTTTATTATTTTTTACCAAGAGCATGTATTGGTACATTGTATACATAATGATCATAATCAACATGGTTATTTTGTACCTGTACATGATACATCTTGGTAAAGGGCACTCTTAAACTTTGTCAAGTCTTAGGGAGCTTGCAAAGATGCAGAAAGGACCCACCCAGTCTCTTTCACAGCTGGGAAAATGAAACCTAGAGAAGAAAATGTCAGGATCAAGGTCAGCTGGGGATTTCTACGACCAGCTGTAGTTATGTCACCAACTTTATTCCAGTTGTTGCTCCCTGCATCGCTGCAGAGACAAGTCGCATTGCTACTGTCTCATCGCCTGTCTCGTACAGCCTGTTTTTCCTTGAGTTACTCATTGCTTTGTTGTTTCTCACTTGAATAATTTCCTGCATGTATATCCTTAACTGTTCCTGGGCACTACCTGACATTTGCCGTGTCTTTTAGTCTCTCTCATCCCGCTGTTCTCCAGAGACCTCCATTAGGACACTGTCTCCTGCTGTGATGTAAATTATCGTTCTCTGGGCCTGCTGCACGTTCTGGGACTCCTGTTTGCCACTTTCATGAGTTAGAATCCTTTTTTCCTTTGATGCTACACTTTCTATTCTTTAAGTTTATTCTCCCATTTTGTTTGACCTAGTTTTATAAAACCAAGTGAGCTTCTCATTTAGAGCAATAGATCCCGAGACATTCCTAGAAACAGGTGTATGACATTGCTATTTGCAGCTGGGTTAATTGATTGATTCTTCTTTTTCTGTTGTTGTTGATAAATTACTAGTCTCTATGAATTTGGAGGAAGAAAGGTTCCCTAGCTGGGAATTTAGATGCATTTCTTAACTTTTAAAAACTTTATTTCCTCAATGTAAAATGAAGGCATTAACAATAGCTATGTCATTGAGCTGTTAGGGGTTGAATGGAATCACTCGGACGGACCATTTCAGCTGGTACTTGGAGCTTAATCTCTCTCCTGGGTGCTGCACACAGTAAATGGGAATTGTTTTTGGCAGATATCCTCCAGAAACTGAAGATAGATGTGGGGGTGCTTCGGGATTCCAGTATTTTTCAACAAGTCAAGAACAAGGTCGTGGAAGCCGAGAACTTGTTGGACAATGTCGTTTCTAATCTTAAATCTCAAGACTATCTTTTGAAGTGCGTTGGTGCTTCATGGTGATCTTTGCTCCAAGAAAAGGGGATACTTAGAAAGAAAAGGAGGTCACTTTAAACTCAAAGAGAGATGGACCAGCCTTGTTACTCACTGCAGAGTAGAAGTGGCCTGAGCCCAGGCCCACCGGAGCTTGAATAAATTACAGGCAGGAATATGGGACCAGTCTGGGCATCTTGTGGGTGTGGGGGTCTAACATTCTGTGATTTTAGGATGAAAGTGAAGGTTCTATTCATCCTCACCTGTAACTCTTTGCTCATGCCTAAAGCCCCTTTCCAGAGAATACATTTGTCTTCTCCAAATGTAGCTGGCACTAACAGGTTAAATCCCCATCCAGGGAAGGAAAATTCATACCACTTAGCTCTAGACACTGGCTTGGCCCGTGGCGTTTTACAGTTGAGTCTAGGTTGAACTGGGGCTCTGGTGCTTTCTGTATTCCCTGGGAACAGTAGCATCTGTTGGAGCCTCGGTCTGCTGGGCCCTGAGACGCAAAGCGTCACACTTGTGAACTGTGCCAGGGGAGACCCAATGGGCAAGGCTGGTGGGACCCAAAGTGCAGTGTGACTCAGGCATAGAGAAGAGCTCAGCTGATGGCTGCTTGAGGAATAACGAGTGGCTATTGTGGGTTTTGAGCAGTGTGGAACTTGGCAACATCGCCATTGAGGACGTCCAAGCTACACCGACTACAGATGGCACAAGCATCCGGCTGAAGTTCCCCATCACCGCTAGTATCAGTGTGAAACTGTGAGTCTGTGCAGAGACCTGGGAGAGGTGGTGCATGTGGCGGGTGCTCCCCTGATCTCTGAAACTGGACCTTTCAGGGCTGCTGTGTGGCCTTGAGCCTCAGTTTCCAACAGGTAAATGGGGGAACATTTCTAGGTCTAGAATCCCAGTCTTTAAAATGTTCTAGTGAACTTTGGCCATAACCTAGTCTCTTTTTAAAGGATTTTGGCTTTCAATTTATTTTTGAAATTATAACTTTTATCTAATTATTGAATGTGAAAAATTGAGATGATATGGACATTCATAATTCTTTGGCAAAATTTCTTCTTTTTTTGGTCTTTGAAGATTCTCACTAATTAGCAGTGACTGACAGATAAATGCATACAGTAATGTGAATCATATAATAAAGAGCACATACATGACATATATCATTGAAGTATTTTAAATTTACCAGAGACAGACAGAAAAGTGACAGGAGAGAACATGTGTAAAAGAATTCATGGGGCTGGGGATTTAGCTCAGTGATTAGAGTGCTTGCCTAGCAAGCACAAGGCCCTGAGTTCGATCCCCAGCGCCAAACCCCACCTCTCCCAAAAAAGAGAATTCATGACGGCTGTGGATGCAGCTCAATGGTACAGTGCTTGACTAGTGTGCCCAGGCACCTGGTTCCATCTTTAGCACCATGGAAATGTAAAAAGGGTTTTCCCTGAATGAAGTGTACAAATAATGTCATGAACTGTGAGAACTCAGGATAGTTACTTAACTTCTTTGTACTCAGGTCTCCTCATTCAGAACAAGAGTATGATTTGGCATATAGCATTACAGTAAATGGATTTAACCAGGCTTAATACTTCTGCTGGAAATGTTGGCAGTTATTTCAATTATTAGCATAATGTTGAATAAACATTTCTTATGAATCGAACCCAGGTAATCCAGACAAAAAGCCCTAACAGAAACAAGTAAATTCCATAATCTAGACCATGTTATCATTCCTCAGGCAATGATGGCCTTGCCCATGGACATCTGGATAATGTCCACACAGGCAGAGGAAGCCAGTGACCCTCCGGCCCTTGGTCACTGTGAACCCTGTTTCCTGCAGGCCTCTAGTTGAGAAGTTGGTTAACCTGAATGTGTCCTTGGACCTGCTGAGTGGAGTCCATTTTGAAACCAGTGGCCAGAACACCCTCCCCACTGTGGTTGCAGGAGAATGCGCCGCTGACCCAGCCAGCGTCTCACTCTCCCTGCTGGACAGGTATGGCCCGTCCATCTCAGCACCCCTGAGCTCTCAGAGGCATTAGGACCCCTAATTTCTGCCCCATTCCAGTTCCTGAGAACTGGCATAGTGTGACGAGACAGTTGAGGCTCTGGAGTCCGACTGGCCTTGGTTCACATATCAGCTTTGCAACTGATTCGTGCCTTTAAAAATGCAGCTTAATCTGTCTGTTCTCATTTTTAACATCTGTGAACTGGAGACAATAAGGATGCCAAAGCCCACTCTTCCCCTGCAGAGTATTTGTCACAGATTGTCAGTATATGTTTAATTGAACACTTACTTGGTTCATTCTTTTAGTAAAAAATGTATTCATCTTCTGCTGTGTGCCAGAAAAACACTGCTCTGAGCTCTGCAGCTCTGACTGGTGAGGACAGGTGAGGTCCTGTCCTTGTGGAGCTGTTCCCAGGGACAGGCAGGCAGAGCAGCGATCAGTACATGCACTGATGACTCTCAAGACAGAGCCGAACTGGGTGCAGTGTGTGATGCTAAACAGGACACTGTGATGATCAAACCCTCCTTGTGAGAGGCCATCAGGGCGCTGCCATGAGTGGAGGTGGAAGGGGGCAGCCCTGGCACAATTTGTTTCATCATGAGGTATAAGGTTTGAAGAGCCTTGTTCTTTGCTCATCCCGCGGTGCCCAGGGCCCAGCTGGGAGCCTGGCATGCAGTTGATTCTCTAGAATTTGGCCTGGATGATTGAATGAATGAATGAGATCTCAGGGTTGAGATGAGACTCTCCCAGGCACTTCGTGAGCAACTGGTCGGTTATGGGATGGTAAGTGATGGTCCACCTGGATGTGGCTGTGTCTGAAGTGAGAAAGGCCACTCTGCTCTATGTCACCTGTCATCCGGTGTTGCCCTTGGGCACTCTGCTGCACGAGGGAGCTTCAGACCTTCCTGTCTCTTCCAGGCGTGTTGACCTGATCAACAGGATTGTGGACACAGTGACTGGCAGCCTGAGTGAGACCGTGTCCCTCCTGATACAGAGCCAAGTGAGTCCCCACTCCTTGGGGCCCAGAGTCAGGCTGGTGGGTGGCTGGGGTGGCATCTGTGGGCCTGCCTGGATTCTGTGGACACCTTGTCTCCTGAGGTGCCGATTCCCTTTGTGAGGCCAAGGGCAGCCCCTCCTCCTCCATAACTCAGCCTAGAGGGTCAGGGGGTTGACAGTAGTGGACACAGTGAGGTCCCACACTGGCGGCCATTGCCATGTCCACACGCTGCCACTGTGGCTTTTGAGCTCATGTTTTCTTTTAATCAACATACTTTTTACCTAAATGCGTTCAAGTAGGTAAATGCAATTTTTATACATAATGCATTCATTCATAAATAGCAGTATCAATATCAGAAATGGAAAACTAATATAACTTATCACATCATGTAATTAATAAAAGAAAGAAGCCCAGGACTATAAAATAGGGAGTTTCTTTCTTCCATCTCTGCATCATCCAAAACCACACACCGTATGTATAAATTCCTAGGACCAGAGGTCCGGAGAGTCTGAACCAGTCCATCTGGGTAGGGTCTAGGGAATCTGGTGTATAAATGAGCGACCCTCTCAGTGGTTTTGTGACTGGCTGAACTGGATGTTCCATGTTCTCTGTGTGGTCTTTGGGCCAGTTTCCAGCCCCCTGAGTTCTCCATGGAAATTCAGAGTCCTAGGCCCTTCCCAGAACTGCTGACCAGGATCCAGCAGGGAATGTGTGCACCTGGGACCTGACAGAGTTTCTGGATGGTGCCAGGACAACACTGGATCCTTTAAAGCTCCAGGGCTCCGAAGTTCATTTCTAAGACCCCAGGGATGCCAACAGCAGATCCCAGAGGATGTAGGTCTCCCATGCCAGGTCCCAGGGCTCTCAGATTTCAGACTGGGAGGATTCCATTGTGCTAGAATCCTATGGTGCAAAGGTCTCAGGACCCTGGAAGTGGGCCTACCTGCGGGTGGCTCACAGCGTGTCCCCAGCTGCGAAACACCTGCTCCTAGTATCCTGACTCTTCTCCACGCCCCCCTTCCCCGAACTCAGATATGCCCAGTGATTAGACTCCTAGTGAACAACCTGAAACTCCAGTCTCCTTTGGATGTCACATGTAAGTCGAAGGGGAACGGGTACTTTCCGTAGGCAGCTGCTACCTGTGGGCTCCCCCAGGCTGGTGTATTTGGGAGACATGGGGAGGTACAAGGACCACCTTCCTGAGCAAGGTGGTGGCTACAGATGTTTTTCTAGTACTTGGGGACTCTCTGTGGCTTCCAAGTCATGAGACTAGGGTTGCTGAGGCTGCTGTGGCAGTAGAAATGGGGCAGTGAAGGTGTCAGGGGCCTGGAGGTGGCTCTTCAAAGAAAACGCCACGAATCCAGACCATCACTCTATGCCCTAAATACAGTCTCTCCCAGCAGCCCTGTGGAGCGGGTACTGTCCTTGTACCAGCTTTACAGATGAATATACTGAGGCTCAGAAAGGTGTTGTGACATGTCTGAGGTTCCATGGCTGCCAGACTGACCCGCTTTGGGAAGGTGGCTCTTGGGGTTGGTCTCTTTTCAGTTTTCTAGGGGTAGACACTGAAGCCTGCTCTTGATTCTCTTCCTTTAGCTCCACTTCAGCAGGCAGCTGACCTGCAGTCCCAACTTACATAGGATGGACAAGGAGGACCAAGGTGAAGTCATCTGTTGGCGAGGAGCAGGATCTGAGCCAGTGCAAGGGACCCCCGGGGACGAGGAGGGTGCTGGGCCTCACCTCTTTTTCCAGCAGCAGACTTAACCCTCATCTCAGTCATAGACTGAGCCAGGGATCTGGTTCCAGGCTGAGTCCTGATTCTGCTTGTTAAAAATTTGAACTAGAAAAAGAATGAGATGCGACCTCAAAACAGCAACAAGCAGGGTTTACTTACAGAGCAAATCCAGCCAGAGAGGAGACTTCTCAGGAACAAAGGAGAAGCTCCCAGAATGAAGGGGCTTAAAGTTTGTATGTGGGTTATGGCGGAAAGGGATGAGAATGGGCAGGCCCAGAAGCTTTCTGCAGGGTCTTTGTTCCTCCTTATCTTGAGGCTGTGGGCCTTGGGGAGTGTCCAGGCCGAAGGAGCAGGAACACTGTGGCCTTGGGAAGGTCTTGGGAGATGAGAGTTGGTCATTTCCCATGAGACTTTTAACCCTACGGCCATTAGTGTTTCTGACTAGGCCTGGTTAGAAATGTTTGGTGATCAGAATATATAACGCTGCTTATATTCTGATCTCTGAGCCTGTATCCCACAACCAGACTGTGCTCTGAATCTTCCCCCTGATTGAGTCCAGATCCAAGTTGTAGACTGAGTTTAATGCCAGTTATAGCTCGAGCCCCAACTACGGTCAGACACCGAACTCTGAGACTTCAGACTCACCCATAACCCCAATCAGGTTCTGCACCCTGACCCTGGCTCCAGTCACAGCCCTACTCAGTCTTTTACCATCTCGCATTGTTCCCGAGAAGGGGAGGGAATGAGGATGGGCCAGTGACAGGGGCCAGAGAAGAATCTTCACCCTTAGGTGCCGCTCTCCTCCCTGAGGCCTCAGACCAAGCAGGGTGATGAGGGAAAGAGCAGGGACGTGGGTCCAGGCCAGTGCGGGTCCCACCACATGTCCGGTGGCCTGCAGCTCCCATACTGCTGTGGCTGCAAACGTCCTCCCTCTGACGTCTCACTGCAGGCGTGTGCCCAGGGTTCTGACCTCTCTCCCTTATGGTATGTTCTTGTGGGAAGGAGGGCCACACCATTCAAGCCGAGTGACAGCCAGAGCCCAGCCGGAAGCACCTCCTGGACACCTCATCTTCTCACGGGGAATGGGGGCCTCCAACTGTTCCCCCCCTCTGACAATAAAAGCCCATTTCTGCATCGTCAGTGTGGCTTGCTGCTCTCCAGCTATTGGGATGGGCTGGCAGGGCTCAGAGTGGCTGATGGGATTGCACAGACTGGACTTTGAGCTGCAACGGATATAAGAATATTCAGATCTACCTCCCTGGTTTTCATATGGGGACACTGAAACAGAGAGAGGGCCAGAACCTGCACACACAGCCAGTCTTTAGAAGTGGAAAGAAACCATGACCCACCCAATCCCGCATCTATCAGGAGTTCAGTGTGCAGTTGTCCGGTCCAGGCAGTAGTGAGGACCCAATAGCCACACCCTGGGGACAAGCCCAGCAGGTGCTTTCCTCTATTCCTCCTCAGGGACCCTCAGGATCCGTGGAGAATAGGGACTGCTTGGTCTGACAGGACGTAGGAGCACGGGGCAGAGTGACTCGGGCTCAGACCCCTGTGTTCCACCCCGTGTGCCTCTCCCAGCCGCGGGACGGGCTGGTGTCTCGGAATCTGAGCTCTGTCCTCCAGCAGTGCTGAGACACCCACGGTCTCCGTGTTTATACCTGCCAAGCTGCATGCAGACTCTGCACCCTTGTGTGGTCACAGACCCTGCGTTGCTCTGCTGTCCCCACCCAACTCCCTCCGTCCATAGCCCTGAACTCGGCCCACCCCTGCTGCACCTGGCTGAAGTACAGGCAGCATCACCCTGCTGATGGCTCCACACTTTCAGGGAGGCTCCCGCAGGGATGCACATCTGTCCCCTCCACGGTCACCACCTCTGTTTCAGGACAAAGAACTGGGACTCATAGAGGCAAAGTGATTCATCCAGGTCACACAGAAAGCAAGTGGCAGAAAGGATTTGGGACTCTCCGACCCAAAACTGTGACTCAGAGCGTTGACATCGATGCTCTCACTGGCCCCCTCTCCTGGAGTCCCAGAGGATCCCAGGTACAGGGCCCTGCCTCCTTTTGCTCAGGCCAGATGCTGTCCCCTCCCTGATGTTCTCCCCTAGTCCCAGGCTGGCCCTCGGTTTCCCTTTTGCACTGAAGGGCCGAGACCCCACCTTTTCCACAGCCAAAGTTGGTTCTGTGGGAAAACAGCCCAGGTGACAGGCTGACACATGATGGATTAAGATCCAAGCAGCCTCTCTTCTCAGGAGGATGCTGGTCCCCAGTGTCCTGAGCATTGTGTGCTGAGCATCTGTGCTACTCTGCACAGTACTGCTCTGGGGCCTGGGAGACTCAGGTTCCAGAGTCCAAGGCCACACCGTCACCGCCCCAGCTGCTGGTTCTTCCCAGCTCCTCCTCTCTGACCTGGCCGCCTCCTGTGACTCCAGGAGCCCTTGAGGGCTGCGCGGAGTTACCTTGGACCCATGACCCCACACCCTCCTGAGCCTACTGCCAGGGCCTCAGCTCAGTGCGATTCCACTGTGCCCTGCTCACAGCAGGTTGAAGATGAGGATCCAGCAGGTCTGAGAGGGAGTCACCTGCCGCTTTGTAGCGCTGTGACCTTGGGCAAGAGACCAAGCTCCTCACACCCTCAGTTTTCTCACCTGCCCAATGGAATTAATAGGAAAATCTCTGTCATCAGGCTTGATGAGGAATAAATGTACCAGTAAACAGGAAGCTGTAAGCAGGACCTGACAGCCAGTGAGTCTGGTGAAGGTCAACTGCACACTGCAGGGAAATTGCTGTGATGAGCTCCACCCTGTGTTTGTTGATTGACTGGTAAGGATTGACAGGAGAGAGAATCATGGCCCAGGGAGATCTTAGGGTCTCCTCTTGTCTCTGTGAGCTGAGAGTATATCCCAGCTAACTGTATCCCACTGCTCATGCTTATCCTCCTTCCCAAGCTTTCCCTTTGCTCATGGCTCCCCAGTCAGAAAGGACCCCTCCCAGCCTCCCTTGCAGCTAAGTGTCATCATGCACCAGGTCTGGCCAATGGTGCAGGAACGGAATTCAGGTGCAAATTTTACCTGTGATTAAGTACTCAATGAGTTCTTTCCATGTCCTTCTGGACTCCCTTTTCTGTCCAGTTAGATGAGGGACCCACAGGACAGACTGCCCTGGGCCCCCGG